>BLSH010164837.1:589378-618664 GCA_018402905.1 Glandirana rugosa | reverse complement strand
TGAGCATGGATGGATGGATGGGTGAGCATGGATGGATGGCTAGGTGAGTACGGTTGGGTGGGTGAGCATGGATGGATGGATGGATGGATGGGTGAGCATGGATGGATGGATGGGTGAGCATGGATGGATGGATGGGTGAGCATGGATGGATGGCTAGGTGAGTACGGTTGGGTGGGTGAGCATGGATGGATGGATGGGTGAGCATGGATGGATGGATGGGTGAGCATGGATGGATGGCTAGGTGAGTACGGTTGGGTGGGTGAGCATGGATGGATGGATGGGTGAGCATGGATGGGTGAGCATGGATGGATGGATGGGTGAGCATGGATGGATGGGTGAGCATGGCTGTGTGAGGATGGATGGATTGATGGATGGGTGGCTGAGCATGGATGGGCTAAGAATGGGGGGTGTGGATGGATGGGGTGGATGGCTGGGTGTGTGATTTATGGATGGTGGGGGTTGCTGTCATTTAGCAGTGCTGTGGGCATTACACATCGCCCACAGCACTGCACAGGTCTTTCCTCCCCCTCTCTCCTCTCACAATGCACCGATCGGTGCGGAGAGGAGAGAGAAAAGCCGGCGGAAGCGCCGACTTGTTGACATGTGATCACGCTGTCATTGGACGGCGCGATCACGTGGTGAAAGGCCGCTCACAGCGGCCATTCACCGCGATCCGTGATCAGTCGGGTCCCCCGGACCCGACGGTCACGGATGTTCCCGTGTGCGCGCCCCAGGGGGCGCGCGGGAAGCGCGATTCTGGAGGACGTCCATGTCAGAATAACCCGACCGCGCTGTGGACGTCTTTTGTCTATAGCGCGGTCGGGAAGTGGTTAAGACCCCTTCACACTGAGCCATGGCCGCGTTCGCGGTAAAGCACCGATCGTTTTAGCGGCGCTTTACCGCTGTTTAAGTGGTGTTTTTGCACTGATTTTCGGCCGCTAGTGAGGCGTTGTTAAAAGCTCCCATTTTGTGGCACTTTCAAAGCGCTTTTTAAGGAGCTTTTAAAGCGCTGCCCATTCATTCCAATGGGCAGGGGCGGTGGAGGAGGGGTGTATACAGCGCTCCCAAGCCGACCCAAAGATGTTGCTTGCAGGACTTTTTTTCCCGTCCCGCAAGCGCACCGCCCCAGTGTGAAAAGACACACTGGAGTGAATGAGAGGCGCTTTCAGAGGCTATTTCCAGCGCTAAAGTGCCTGAAAACCGCTCCAGTGTGAAAGGGGTCTATATGGTTAATCTAACTTGCTGCAGCTTCTAATGCACACTGTGACAAGCCCAATGTGGGCATTGAAATCAGAGTAAGCCATTTCAATACAGGAGTGTATCCTATACAGCTGTGCAAGGCTGAGACCAAGGCTGTGGCATCTGCCATAAGATTTAACCTTTGCAATGCAGGGGGCCCCACTTCAAGTGTAGTTTTCTGCTACAAATGCTGCAAAGTGTCAGTTTAATGGTGGCAGAGCGCGCCCTCCGCATTGTCTGTCTATACCTCACAGGAATATTGCTCCATCCTATTCATATACAATGTATATTGATTGGAGCGGAGACTGGTGTCAGGAATGATCCCACTTTATTAGCCACCCTGCCTGTAATTACTCATCTGACATTTCCCACCATTGATCGCCGATGCGAGGCTTCCAGGAGGAGAGATAATCAGGACAAATATGAAAACATTTTATTATTAGGGAATGCGGAGGTCACGACTCGTAACTAATTAATGACATTTTATACCATCTCTGCTGGAGATGAGCAGACTCATTATTGCACATGGGGGGTCCATGTATCAGATTGGAGATGCACATGAACCACCGAATTAAAGAGGACCTGTCTAATAGAGTGATTTCATCATTATTTTCCCCAATGTCTTTTGGAATAAAACTTCCATCTGCACAACCTATCAAGGGACTCAGGGTGTTAGGAAACTGTGGACAAATATAAAGGACTTTCAACCCCTTATGGACCACATCACTTGTCATTATTCTGCTTAATTAGCCAGTATATTTGTCAATATCTGTGATGCCGATATATATATATTATTTTTTTTAAGACTGCTTGTTTTTTGTGGTATTGTCTTACAAGATGTATTTAATTTCAAAAATAGACTTGTATGTTTTAAATTTCCCTTTGGGCCAGCTTTTATCCTATTTTATTTCTTAACCACACTTAAAAGCAGTATTGAACTCAAAACCTAAAATGTAATACTTTGCAGATTACCAATCATTAGATGTGATGGATGCATTTGTTTCCTTTTTTCTTAGGTTTTCTTTCTTCTGTTTTCATCTGGTGATCCGGCCAGCAAGTCTGTTGTTTTTTCAAAAGAACAAGCTCTCCAGCTGAATGTATCAGTTGCAGAGATGAGACAAACCATTTAACACTGGCAGGGGTGCTTATAATGATCCTCCTTCATTTATTCATGGGTTCACACCTATGCGAAATGGATGCGGTTTAAGCTGCATCCAATTCGCAGGACACACATTGTTTCCAGTTCACATATGTCCGGTGCATTTGCACTCCGCATTGCACAAAAAAAGTGTGTGCTTTCTGTGCAATGCGGTGCGAATTCCCAGCCCGTTGTGTTCAATGGAAGCACATCTAACACGGAGATGCACTCCGCACTGAACGGGGATATTTCCCCTGCTCGCGGCTCCTCCCCCCGCAGCTGCTGCGCTGTGATAACGGACAGGAGCCGCCCCTTCCCGGCAGCAGACAGGCTGGAATTTGCACCGGACAAATGTGAATCCAGCCTTATTGTATATAAAGTATTTTGCCATGTTCAACTTAAATAATTATTGTGAAAAAAAGTATGAGATAGAGTTTGGCTTCAATTTAATGTTAATGTATCTAAGTTTGCTAGTACATCTAACACACCCCTCCCCCAGACTGACAATGCTGCTGTCCAATGGTGCCCGCTGTGCTCCTTCATCCACAGTGGGGGGCGCTCTAATACAGGAGGGCGATTCAGAATGAGCAGCTTTTATTTATTCCTTCAAAACCATTATCCCACAAGGAAAAAGAAAGCTGTTGTAACTGATGATAAGCTGGAGTTTGGCTTCAATTTGTTGGTGTATTTAAATCTGCTAATAGATTGTAATCTCCATGAGCAGCAGGGCCCTCCTAGTCCTTCTGTACTGAACTGTAGTGTAATCGTACTGTCCCCCTTTATATTGTGAACTGTTGGTGTTATATAAATCCTGTATTATAATAATAGTACATTTAACACTCTCCTCCCTTCCAGACTGACAATGCTACTCCCTGCTGTGCCTCCTGTGCTCATTCATCCAGAATTGTTCTACAGGAGGTATGTTACTGGTCAGATCACCAGGTGAAAACAGAGGGGGGCAAAAAATAAAAGAAAACACATGCAGTCACCACATCTAATGATTTGTAAGCTGCAATATATTACATTTTTAGTTTTGGGTTTAATACCGATTTAAAGCTGCACCCCAGGTATAAAAAAATGTAATTTAAATATATTCCTCAATAATCACAAAGGATATAAATCCTTTTTGCGTGCACCAAATGTAATAAGCCCAGATATTGCTTTGTAGATGTGACTTCATCATACGTACATAGCCTGTGCAAAGAGAGCAGAGTTGTGGGAGGGGCCAGCAGGCTCCACCCACTATAGGCTGCCTGCAGAAAACTACAGGAGGGGGCGGAGACAAGACCAGTCACCCTGCACAAGGAGAGAGAGCAGCAGTGAGCGGTCTCATATAAGAAATTACAAATGAAAATTTCCTGCATTGCATTGCAAGTGCACAGATATATTTTTTTAATTCAGGCCCACTCCTAGTGATACTGGTTGATACCCCTACTTACTGTGCAGCATTATATTCCCTGTATTGATTGTTGATACGACATTCATATACACTTATGAATGAAATGAGTCTGATACATAGATATCTCTATGTATCTCCTACAGCCATCATCGTGGATGCCACATTATGTTGGTTATGCCTGCGTATGGCCCTGTTTGTCCTGCTGGGCCTTCATGGATCCCAGGCCCACAGCTCCCGGGATAGACATTCCCAGCGGCAGCCAATGGAATATGAGCATGCAATCTCTTTTTCATCAGATTTGTAGGTATGGTGGCCCCTTAGTATTTTGCATTAGTACATCATCGTCCACTATTTTTATTACATACCATAAACTGTTTTATATCATAGACTCTATGTATTGCATCAACCCCTGAGGAAGTGAACGGTTGTTCACGAAACGTGTCGGGCTACCAGGATGCATTCTCATACTCACCATGAATTGTTCTATGGAATACTGTACCTGACTATGAACATATAACATACTATGTATAATATCACAAATATGTTTGACAGTATGGTACTTGTCCGTGTTTACTTGTTGACATTGTATGTACTAATAAACTTGCATTGTATTTCTCATCATTGGGCGTGTCTCACCTCATTTAGTCCCAAGGGCAAACTGTTGCAACGTTCAAAGTTAGATTAACTACTAAAGGACCGAGCCTCTTTTTGAGATTCAGTGTTTAAAATCAGTTTTTTTGCTATAAAATTTAGAACCTCCAAACATTATATATATTTTTTCTAACACCCTAGGGAATAAAATGGCGGTCGTTGCAATACTTTGTCTCATCGTATTTGCACATCGGTCTTACAAGCGCTATTTAAAAAAAAAAAAAAAATCACTTCTTTGAATTAAAAAATAACAGTAAAGTTATCCCAATTTTTTGTGAAAGATAACGTTACGCCGAATAAATTGATACCCAACATGTCATGCTTCAAAATCGCGCCCTTTCGTGGAACGGTGACAAACTTTGGCACTTAAAATTCTCCATCGGTGACATTTAAAAATGTGTACAAGTTACCAGTTTAGAGTTACAGAGAAGGTCAAGTGCTAGAATTATTGCTCTCACTCTATCAATTGTGGCGATACCTCACATGTGTGGTTTGAACGCCGTTTTCATATGCGGGCGGGATTTCCGTATGCGTTCGCTTCTGCACGCGAGCTTGGCATGACGGGGCGCTTTCAATTTTTTTTCCTGATTATTTATTTTACTTTTTATTTTTACACCGTCCATTTAAAAAAAAAAATTGGGTCAGTTTTATTCCTATTACGAGGAATCTTGTGATCTTGTGGCGAATTCACCGCAGAGACCACTTTTATCTGAAAGCGGACCGCCCGCTGTTTAAAATAATACCGGGGTTATGGTAGCTATCTGCTGCCATAACAGCGGTATTCAACGGCAAAGTACCGGCGTATATTGACGCGTGCAGTCTAGAAGTGGTTAACCACTTCCCGCCCGGCCTATTGACAAATGACGACGGGGCGGTGGCTTCCTTATCCTGACTGGGTGTCTATTGGCGTCCTCAGGATAACCCGTGATCGGGCTCCCGCGGGGCGCGCATCATGGCGATCGGTGGTGCCGCATTAGCAATCAAGGTTTTTACCATGTGATCAGCCGTGACCAATCAAGGCTGGTCACTGTGTAAACAGGAAGAGTTGTTTATCAGCTTTTCCTCTGCTCAGATCTGCAGACCTGAGTAATGGAGAGACGATTGGCTGCTCTCCTGACAGGGGGGTCTACACTGAAGGTTTATCAGTGCAGCCCCCCCTAGGATCGCCACACTGGACCACCAGGGAGCTGACCAGGACCACCAGGGAGCCCCCCCCCAGGGACACCATGAGGAGGCCGCCCAGGACCACAAGGGAGCCCCCACTAGACCACCAGGTAAGAGGGATACAGTGCACTGTAGGGATGGCACTGTGCCCATATATGATGCCTACCAGTGCCATCCCTAACACTGCTGTATACAGTGCCATGTACCAATGCCCCCCATCTGTACCACCTATCAGTGCCACTTATCAGCGCCCATCAGTGCCACCTATAAATGCCCATCAGTGCCCAGTGCCACCTATCAGTGCCCATCAGTGTTGCCTATGAGTGCCCATCAGTGCCGCACATCAGTGCTTTTTTTTACATTTTTCTTATTGGGAATGTTTTATAGGAGAAAGTAAAAAATATTGTTTTTTTGTTTTTTTCAAAATTGTCGGTCTTTTTTATGTTTATAGCGCAAAAAATAAAAACCGCAGAGGTGATCAAATACCACCAAAAGAAAGCCCTATTTGTGGGGAAAAAAAGGACATCAATTTTATTTGGGTACAGCGTCGCACGACAGCGCAACTGTCAGTTAAAATAACGCAGTGCATATCGCAAAAAAATGGCCTGGTCATGAAAGGGGGTAAATCTTCTGGGGCTGAAGTGGTTAAAGAAAACATAATTAAGGGCTCGTTCTCACAGGTACTCTGGTTCCATGAATGCATAGGTGTGTGCAGCCAATGGCATTAGGGTGGGTGCACCCCACAGCTCACAAACAAGATGCATTTATTTTTGGGGGTTTTTTTTTTGTACAGTTTTAGGAGCCCTGTTGGGGGCTTTGGTGAAATATCAGGGGTCTAAACAGACCCCCAATGTCTCACTTTTGAGACAGAGAAAGGAACTGAGGACAGAGATTCCCCAGTCCCTTTCTCTGCAACCTCAGCTGCACTGGACAGTGAATGAATGGGAAGTGCTCTGTGCTGAGCACCTTCCTGTTCATTCACAAACTGAAGAACATGCTTCAGTTATGAATGAACACAGTGAGCGAACAATACCAATCACTTACTGTGTTCATTCGGAAAAAGAAAGGGCCAGTAAATTACATATTTACTGACCCCTTCCCCCATTTTCTATTCTGAAACTACCCTCGCAGAAGAGAAGAGAGGAGGAAAGCAGGCAGTGCTGCAGGGGAAGGAGGGGGACGTGGGGGCCCGGGCAGCAGTGGTAATCTGCACCTCATGGGATGATTAGGGTTTGCCCAGGCACACCTGGCACACCCCATGCACATGCCTATGCATGAATGAGTGGTTTGTTCACGTGGCTGGAGCTGCCGGTTTGGTTCCTGTCAGCTAGGCTGTATGGATACCCATGATTTCTAAAAGCAGCCCTGCTTACAGTTCTTGTCCCTCCTCCAGCCTGTGACTGGACTGTGAAAAGAGAAGCAGTAAACTGATCAGCTCATCTCTCTATCACTCTGCTCTCTCCTTCTGTCAGCATGCTTCTGACACTTCAGCCAGTCCTGGGACAAGATAAAAGATGCCTCCCCCTTCATTATGTGTGAGCCTATGAGGAGGAGGGGGAGAGAGAGAGCACAGCCTGCACCCCCCCCCCTTCTCTCTCCTCTCCTTACCGCTTCCAGTGCTGACGGTGATGCTGTGACTACTCCTCTCAGCCTTATAGTAGAAGGAACTTGGGCGCCCCCATCCCTACAATACACGCTGCGCCCAGGGCTGCCGACCCTTCTGCCTACCCCTTGTCCCGGCCCTGACTGCTGCACAACGGATTGACTCCTTGTGCCGCTTCTCCCTACCCCAGTCTGAGCTCTGCTGTACAGGGACTGCAGGAGGCTGATACCAAGTCTCATTCATGTATTTACATTGCTTGCATTAAAAAAAAAAAAAAAAACATTTATAACTGCATTAATGATTACAGAGCTGCATCAATTGATCTCCTTTATTTCTTCCTTATAGAGTTCATCTTTAATAAAAGTTCTGCCTAAGGAATAACTTTGTGTCTGGACTCAGCTACCCGACCACAGCAACCGACTGCCATCATTTCTTCACACGTTGTAAATAAGCTTTCCTTATTGGTTTTGACACCTTTTTTTTTTCTTTTCTTTGTTCTGTTCCATCCTGATATAAATGTAAATTGCATTTCATGGTGTGATATCAATAGACAGAATTATCCAATTGGCAGGAAACAAAATATGTAATAGAGGCCCATAGAAGCTCATTGTGTAGATGTGAAGACAGAATACCTTCCTTATCAGGATGTCTGCTGATATTTCATCATATTTGATCAATTTTATGTTATTTAGAGAAAAATTTAAACACCTGGGAACACAACTTAAATTGGTTGTAAACCTTTACATATAACCAGTGACTGGCCTCTGGTGATACCCAGAGATGAAACAAATCCTCCTACATAAGTTGTACCTGTTTATCTACAATATTCTCTTTTCTACATCTGTTCAAAGTACTGAATTTATAAAGCTTGTCTGAGATGTCAGAAAAAAAGGAGGCAGGGAGCTGAAATAACACACTGCAGAGCCAGGGCCGAATTAAGAGCATCATTGGCCTGGTGCTGAGGATCTTGGTGGGCCTTTTTATGGAAATAAACAAAATGGAAATGCAAACAGTTTTTTGTTAAAACAAATTAAATATGATGCCGCAAATTACATATCAATCATGTGTACACTGTATACAGAACAGGGCTGGGCAGTATTAGTGGCTCACTCACACCATTGGGCTGGGCCTATCTTAAGGAAGGGGCCTGGAGCTGCAGCTCCAATAGCCCCTATGTTAATCTAGCCCTGTGCAGAGCTCAGTGAGGAGAACTCAGCGAGCTGATTGGAGGGAAGGGATACGCCTCCTTTCACAAGGCACACAGGAACAGAGCTGAGGCTGTCAACAAAGGCTGTGTGCTGGCGGTCCCTCCTTTGTCACCATTTTTCTCTTGGTGACAGGAAAACTTGTCAGTCAGATGTGACTCATGCAGATAGCAGAGGAATGAAGTAGCAGAGAGAAATAACACTTAGTGCTCTTAATTGAGACAAGTGTAATGGTCTCCCTAACCTCCAGCAGCCTAATGGTGACCCCCAGAGTCAGGGAGAGCTGACATTACTCCTCAGGGTGCAGGTTACTAGGTATGGTGGGTGTAGTGCAAGATGGGAAGGTAGGCGTCAGTCACTTTTAAAAATGAACAAAGAGTTTTATTTCCCTTAACAGGAACAGGGGAGAGAGGGTTAGGGCACAGGACTCCCTTAGGCAAATGCAATAGCAAACTTGGCAGAATCCTTGGACAAAAATAGAACTAGGCAGACAGCAATACAGAAAAAATGGCCTTTAAGCTGAATGCAGCGATCTGTATCTTGTAGCAACTGCTGTCTCCTATAGTAACAACTTCACTCTCAGTATCCCACTGTAGATATTCAAGCTTAGCTCCCAGCTACCTGCTGGACTTCTCAAGCTTCTCTCACAACTACTCGCCGTATTCTTCAAGCTCAGCTAGCAGTATCCCACTGGACTTCTTGGACTCTCAGCTACCTGCTATATCCCTCAAGCTCAACTCACAGCTACCCGCTGTATTCTTCAAGCTTCACCCACGCTACCCACTGCATTCCTGGACTCACAGCTACCCGCTGTGTTCTTCAAGCTTCACCCACGCTACCCGCTGGATTCCTGGACTCACAGCTACCTGCTGTATTCTTCAAGCTTCACCCACACTACCAGCTGGGTTTCTGGACTTGCAGCTACCCACTGGATGCCTGCTGGATTTACTCACAGCTACCTGCTGTACTTCTCTTCATGCTTTACTTACAGCTACCCGCTGTACTGCGTGGATGAGTTCTCTCCTGAAGCTTTCCCAGCTATTTCACAGTCCCCAGCTGATGAAGAATCTCCTCTGGTACTCCTTCAGAACTCCATCCCACTGGTTGACCCTCTGGCAACTTCTTCTGCTATGCCTCCTGGCAACGATCAGGCTCCCCTTGGGCTGAGCCCCTTTACACGTGGCTAGGCCTCAGGCCTACACTTCAGCTGCTGCTCCACACACATCCACCCAGGCAGCAGCCGGGGTGGAAAAAAACCCTGATAACCTGACTCCTTCTAAATAAATAGACCATCCCAGCATGCTCAGAGGCCAAAGAAACTTCTGCTGATTGGCCGAGACAACATATTCACTCATAACCTGAATTCACTGTATTTTATCATCCTGATGTCAAAGGCAACAGTGCCACCTATTGAGAGAAGAGAGAGAGACCACAATTAAACTCAAGCTTAGGAGAGAAACCAATTGATCAAAGAGTACAAATTAGCCAGGCTAGTTACCACCTAGCACAACTAAATTTACTAGCAGCCCTGTTAAGGACTTGGGTTCTACACAAGTACACACTATAGAGGGATATGCTTTATTCCTACATACTGTGGGACCATGGAGAATGAACGTAGCCACCCTAAAAGAAGTCAGATCACAGCACCAAAAAAGCAATCTGGTGATCTAGAGGAGGCTGAGAGCAATAGAAGGGACTAAGAATACATACTTGAATAGATTTTTTTAAAACCAAAGTTTAGTGTCACTTAAAGCGGAGTTCCACCATTTCCACGTTTATTAAAAGTCAGCAGCTACAAAAAGGGTAGCTGCTGACTTTTAATAAACAGACACTCACCTGTCCCCCAGTCCAGCGATGGGGCCGCATGGAGCCCCTGATCTCTCCCCTTCCCTCCGCGGCGCTGTCATTCCTACCGTGCGCACCCCGCTGGGACAGGTGGTGGCTTCATGGTTGATTGGTCCCGAAGTCTTCTAGGACTTGTCCTGTGTCCCAGAAGACTTTGAGAGGGAGGGGGAAGGAGACCTTCCACTTCCAATCGCCTAAGGCGACCGGAATGGAAGTGCCCGTAAAAAATCTGGTATCCACGCCCCCCTCCTCCCCAAAAGCTCAGCATCAGGAGCTGGGGAGGATGTCTTAAAGCGGTTCCACTTTTGGGTGGAACTCCGCTTTAATTACAGAGCTGCCATAAACAATAAGATCAACCCAGAGTAGCCCACAGTGCCCCCAGGCCTTCTTAGAGCCCTCAGACTCTACAATGTCCCACAACCTCTTACAGTGCTCCCCAACCTCCCATAGTAGCTCACTGTGCCCCAAGGTCCCCTGAAAGCCCTCAGACTCTACAGTGTCACACAACCTCCTACATTGCTCCCCAACCTCCCATAGTAGTCCACATTGACCCCAGGCTTTCTGAGAGCCCTCAGACTCTACAGTGTCCCACAACCTCCTACAGTGTCCCCCAGCCTCCCATAGTGTCCCACAATGCCTCCAGGCCCCCTAAGAGCCCTCAGCCTTCACAGAGCCCCCCAGCCTGCTGCAGAGCCTCCAGCCCTCCGTAGTGCCACAACCTCCAACAGTGCCCACAGTCCCTTTCCTCATCCTCTCACAGGGCCACTAAGTGTGCCACAGAGTCACCTAAACCCTTCCACAACCCCTCATCACCCCCCCCCCCCATTTAGAAGCTTTCATCATTTAAATACATAGTTTGTTTCCTCATATATTAATTGTAGATGGTGCTTGTAAACACACAAAAAGCATGCATGAGGGTGCAGTAATGGTTCAACCTCTGGAGGAAGGGGTGCAGGCCTCATGACAGGAGAAAGGCACTCTATGGTTTGCATAGTGGAGTGCTCCTTAGGGACCTGCTGAAGCTGCTCTTCCAATTACTTAGTGAGGGCTTTCCCAAAGAAAGACCCCTGGTTGGGGAAAGGAAAAAAGACCAGAAGGCCACAGATCCCCAAGATCAGGACAGGCCCTGAAAAACCTTAACCCTCCGTCTCTGCGAGTGAAAAAAAAAAAAATAAATAAACCACATGTGCAGTGTAAGTGGCCATGATAAATACATGCATAAATAGAAAATCATTAAAGTGCCATGTGCAATACACAAGGTGGTCTGGTGAAAAAAAACTTTTTTTATAAGCTCTTTTGTTCGGTGCTTTGTCAAACCCTGTAAACAAAAAAAGTGAACCGTGAAGTCACAGCACACAATAAAAATGCACACTCTAACCCTCCCAGGGCACAAGGCTCCTGACAGAGGCAAGGTACGACATGGTCTACCTAGGCCGAAGCCAGGTGGACCCCATTTCTTAGGGACTAGCTGAAGCAGGTCCACCAAATACTTGGTGAGGGGCTCTCCCGAAGAAAGACCCCTCCAGTTGGGGAGAGGCAAAAGATCCGAAGGCCACAGAAGCTCTCCCCGATGTCAGGGCAGGACCCCTGATGACCTGCACCCCTATGACCTGCACCCCTATGACCTGCACCCCGAGGACCTGCACCCCTATGACCTGCACCCTCTGTCTCTGTGCACAAACACATAAACAGACACACTTGCATTGCAAGTACTCATGACGAAAACGTGACAACACAAAAAAAAGCGCCATGTGCAGTATATTGAGGGCCTTCCGGCCAGTTTGAATATTGGCCTGGCTAGCCAGAAGGCAGCACAGGCATAGCACAAGTTACGCAAGAAGTGACTTGTCCTTGTGCCAGTGAAACAACAAAGGTGTGCAATCCAAAAGTATTTTTCCAGCACCCATAGGACGCCACCCCCAGGGGGCACATCACCAGGAGCTCTTTGCACCTCATAGACCCAGGCCAGAAAAGTGAAGCCCCATTCATATGAGGAACCTATTAGAACTTAGGGGGAGAGACGTGCCTTCAACTGGGGACAAGACTGGTGTACCCGGGAGGAAAAAGGCCCCCCACCATTCCCACCTTACTACATCAGGAAGAATACTAACTGACACCCCCCACTCAGCAAGAGGCCCTAGCATTCCCCCTCCCGACAACTGATAAAAACAGATACTACACCTAATCTTAGCTAAAAGATCGAGAAGCATTAACTTGTGGAAAACACTTTTTTTTTGGAATCCGCAGTGGTGTGCAAAAACAAACACACATAATTGTACAAAAAAGTGCACGTGAAAACACACACACAAAAAGTGCACTTAAGGGTGTGCCTCTTGTCTACCCCCTGAAGGAGTAAGACCTTACCCTGTCCCCCAAGGGGCGCAAGGCTCCTAACAGGGGCAAGGCTCAAACATGGTCCACGCAGCCAAAAGGCCTGGCGGACCCTGCTCCTCATGGCCAGCTGAAGCTGACCGCCAAGTACTAGGTGAGGAGCTCTTCGATAGAGAAAACCCCCAGTTCAGGGGTGGAAGGAATCTAATGGCCACGCAACCTCCCCCTAGACTTCAGGGTAGTCCCAAGGACCCACACCCTCCATCCAAGTGAAAGGAACAAACAAAAGTGCAAAGTGATAAAACAGTGGAGAAATATAAAATAAATAGTGCCTGTGCAGGTGCACTGGCTAGGCCTTGTGGCCTGGTAGCAAAAATTGCCCCGGATTTAGCCAAAAGGCCTAGCCCATAGAAGCGCTGTGCAGAAAAAAGGCAGATGACGTGCCTTTTCACACCATGGGGATTTTAAACCCAAGTGCTACAAAGAGCATACCCGGGTGCGACCAACTCCCAGGGGGCACAGCACCACAGACTCTCTGCCTTCCCAGCCCATGGCCAGACAAGGTAGACCCATTCAAATCAAGAGGCACTGGGCCCCTCCAGTCTTCCTGAAGGAATTACTCCTGTGCCCCGCATCCTGATTTCTGTTCCAGCTGGTACTAGCCTTCAGAGCCCTATCATACCAGAAGGGATACCATACAGCCAGACATTCCTACCAAAAGGCCAGGATGACAGCATAGCACCCCTACTGGAGATTGATAACAGATGCTACACTTGATCTTAGCCAAAAGGCTGAATAGTATGAAAACCACTGGGCTAGATGATGCTGGACATTCTCCAGCCAGGAAATGAGACGGGCTCAATCTGCAGCTTCTAAAAAAAACTCTGAGTAGCTCACAGTGTGCAGTGAAATCAGAGAGTAAGCCATTTCAATACAGCAGAGGAGCCTGCACAACTGTGCAAGACTGAAGGGAAGGCTGGAGGTCAGATTTAAAGTATCTGCGTCATATACGCATCAAGAATGTCGTGTGGAGCAAGAGACCAGTAATCAGCATGTAGGAAGCTCCTGTACCCGGTATTTATAGAGGCCGGCCTGTGCAAGGATCGCAGACCTCCCTCCATACTGCATCCTCTAAGTATCTGCCACACGTCCCATCTCAACCAATGATATTACATTGAACATAATTACAGATCTGCTGCAAAGGATGTACTGAGAAATGAAGAGATGCCGTGTCACAAGATGTTGAACCTACAGCTGTTCATAATAGAACCAGGCAATCCAACTATGAAAGCCAAACTCCATTCAAACAGCTAAATGCATTGTGAAATATACACATGTACACAGTCCAATTATCCAAAGGAGTGGTAATTCTGTCCAGCTGCTCTTGTGATTTATACATATATGCCAGACAGCACATCCAGGAGGGTGACACTACCTTCACCACCTTATAAATGAACACACTAATAACGCATTACATCTGAACTCTGGGAATTAGACACAATCTACCCTTGCAGTGCCCCCCCCCCCCCACCATCACTACTGAGTGCAGGGTTGAATGTTTATTTAGTCTGGGGGTTCAGGGGTTTGGTGTGATACATACCCTATTCCTCATTGCTTCGGTCCAGTAGGCTACAGCACTGTTTTCATCTGCCCAAAGCTCCAAGCTGTGGACCATCCCTTGGCCTCATCATGTACAGTGCAGGGCTATTGGTTCTGCATTGTACCTAGTTGTACCTAGAAGAGACAAGCATGCAACAGTGGCCCAAAGCAACTTTGCAATGGATCAGTTGCATGTATGGAGAAAGCCTTCCAGAGCCAAGAATAAGGTAAAATTTACACCTTACCCCTGCACCCTTAGACTGAGCTTTTACCCCTTGCGATTTGGGGAGCGGCACTGCAAGGATAGACTTTGTCCCACTTCCAGCATGCTGATTGGGATTCGAAGGAAGAGTAATGAATGCTGATAAAACCCTTCGACTAAATGAGCTTCTACCCCTTGCGATTTGGGGGAGCCAGCATGCTGACTGTGATTTGAAGGAAGAGTATGCTAATAAATCCTTAACTTTGTTCACTCTGCGCCTAACAGCACGTTCCTTCTATAACATGTTTATACAGCAGATCCTGATTGGCTTGTACTGTTGCCCCCTCCCTCTTCCAGTCTGAGTGCAGTTTTGCAGGGAATGACAGGAGGCTGATATGAAAACAGATTCGGGTGTTTGTGCATTTAATGTAGAAGAAGACCCTGTGCATGTAGAAATAGAATCCCAAGTTCAAATGAGGACCCTGCAATGGGGCCACCTAGCCCTTCTGGGTTTGTCTCCTTTGGGAAAACCAATATCCGCTCGTCCATCCACTCATTCATCTATCCACCCATATCCTTCCATACATCTGCCCAACCATCCATTGATCCGCCCATCCATCCATCCGTCCACTCATTCATCTATCCACCCACCCACCCACCCATCATTTCGTACATCCCTCCACCCACTCCTCAATCCATCCATCTGCCCATCCATCCACTCATCCTTCCACCCATCCATTCATCCATCCACTCATCCATCTATCCACCCACCCAGCCATCCTTCCATTCATCCAGCCATCTACCCTTCTATCCATCCGCCCAACCATCCATACACTCAGCTACTCACCCAATCATCCATGCATCCATCTGCCTACCCATCCTTCCAACGGTCCAACCATGCATCCATCCTTCTATCATTCAACCTTTCCTATAGCTATACAGTATATAAGTGTGACTAATAAGATGTAAGGAAGGTATACTAATCTGAGATATCCCTCGAGAATAGATGAGAACATCAGCTGGGTGATGAAAGCTTCTTTCCTTCAATACTATATAGCCGTCTCTCTGTGAGATAACTTGTGTAACCAAGGAAAGGACACTCCATACACTAAAGTCAGACACTGCGTCCAATCTAGCAAGCTGTGGTTACTATACTTACCATTTGTTTTGTGCAACAAACTGATTGGCTCCTTGTGCTGCTTCTCTCTCTCCCAGTCTGAGCTCTGCCCTACAGGAACTTCAAGAGGCTGCCGCCAAATGAAATTCAGGTACTTACATTGCTTGCTGTTAAAAAATAAATAATTTTAATGATTTATTATAGAGAGAGCTGCACTAATTCTGGTGACAACTGGGGATTCCTTCTTTTTTGGAGGCATTTCTCCTCACATCCTGTTGTGACTATGGGACAGGAAGTGAAGGGAAATCTCCCCAATGGGATACAAATGGCAAAAAAAATGACTAAGGGTAAATTTCTACCTTACTCTGTCCAAAAAAGTTTTGCCTTTATTTCTAATTTTTGGCAAAAGAGGGTTGGCGGCAAATCTGTTAACCTCTTTAGATCCTTGAGGTCAGCTTGGCTATGGTCCTGGACTGGTTTTCATCCTTGCAACCCCAACATTTCTTTAACATCTTATTGTCGGCCATTGCAACTGTAACCTCTGTCACGTATATCTGTTCTATATACGTATTTTTATTTTGTACACACTGCTGACCTAACCCATTTCTCAGAAAAATAGGGACGTAACTTACACTCTTTCTTATGACTTCTTCTCTAAAACAACAAAATTCAAAAGAAAAATTGAAGAAGTATCAAAAGAGGTAACCGGGGAAATCTCTGGGTGACACGGGACAGCGCCGGCACTTAGTAACGGTACACAAGTGTTTGCTATCACAACCAGCGTGATGTGCTTGCACTGGAGGAAGTCTTGTGCACTCAGCTTCCTCTCTGGGGTTTGCAGGGTTTGAGCGGTGTCAGCTTTATCAGTAATTCAGCAGTTCTGGTCAATACGCATTATCACTTTCACCACATTAGTCATAATGGAAAATCCTGTAAAGCTGAACTCCCGGCACAAAAACTTTTAATAAATATATTGTACAATACAAACCCGCTTTGTGCGCACCAAATACCTTTACAAACCCAGATATTACCTTGTAAAAGTAGCAGAGACCTCATCACTGTGCTGTACTATGGGCCAACAATCTGGGCACCATGTCTGATGTGGTCAAAAGCCTTTTTTCCACAGAATATTTGTGGTAGATGTTTTACTTGGTTGGTCACTGGGTCTTTGCTGGGCTTGGGACTGGCATGAAGGATGTGATAACGCATACAATTTTGTACACACATACTAGAGCCAGATTAGACAGGAGGCAATGATTCTATCCGCATGTCTTTGGAGTGTGGGAGGAAACCAGAGTAACCAGAGGAAACCCACAGGAACCCAGGGATAACTCCATGCAGATAAGGTCCTGGCCGATATTCAAACCAAGGACCCCAAAGAGTAATGCTTACCTCAGAGCTCAAAATTTCAAGTCCTGAGCTACTAGCTGGACCTTAAGAGTTACTCGCCACCATTTGCTCCACCGAACCCCTACCCTGCCCCGCCCCAAATTCCCCTAAACACGCCCTAGTAAATTATCTCATGAAATTACACTGTTAAATGTTTTATGCAGAATTAAGTTACAAAAATAAATACTGACTACAGCAACTTTAACAATGTTAACATAAAGCATATCAGAACCCTTCAGTGCAGCCTCATCAGTGTCCATCAGTGCAGCATATCAGTGCTGCCTTATCAGTGCAGCCTCAGTGCCCATCAGTGCAGCTTACAAGTTCCGTCTCATCAGTGGCCATCAGTGCCGCCTCATCAGGGGCCATCAATGCAACTTTATCAGTGTATATAAGTGAAGCTTCATCAGTGCCCATCAATGCAGCCTATCAATACCCATCAGTGCAGCCTATCAGTGCCCAAAAGTGCAGCCTCATTGATGTTCATCAATGCAGCTGGGATCACAGGAGGAATTGAGAGGATTGCCGGCCTGATCACCCTGTAAAAAAGGCCGCACTCCTTCTGCCAGAACCCATCAGCCACCTCCTGGAGGTGGGACTTTGTTTGACAGCGCCCGGCGTTTCATCTCCAAGCTGCGTCACTGCGAGAGATGCCCACTCTGTGCGATCCGGCCGGCTCTCCTCCTGACAGTTTCCTGGCTGATGTGTTCTGCCAGAAACAGTGCGGCCTTTTTTACAGGGCATCAGAGTGGCCCAGGGAGGCAATTGCTCCCCTCATCAGGGGCCATCAGTGCAGCCTTATCAGTGTCCATCAATGCAGCCTATCAGTGCCCATTAGTTCAGCCTTATCAGTGCTCATCAATGCAGCCTATCAGGACCCATCAGTGCAATCTCATCAGTGGACAGTGCAGCCTTATCAGTGTCCATCGGTGCAGCCTCATCAGTGCTTATCAGTGCCCATCAATGCAGCCTATCATTGCCCATAAGTGCAACCTCATCAGTGCCCATAAGTGCAGCTTCATCAGTGTCCATCAGTGCAGCCTATCAGTGTCCATAAGTGCAGCTGGGATCACAGGGAGGAATCAGGAGGATTCTCCTGCTGTAACACAGCTTGGAAATGAAACCCGGCCACTGTCAAACAAAGTCCCACTTCCTAGAGGGGGGACTTTGTTTGACAGCAGCTGGAATTTCATATATATATCCTCGCTCTGTGCGATCCAGCTGGCTCTCTTCCTGACAGTTTCCTGGCTGGTGGCTTTTGGCAGAAGGGGTGCAGCCTTTTTTACAGGGCATCAGAGTGGCCCATGGGGCAAGGAGGGCCACTCGGATGCCCTGTGAAAATGACTGCTTCTGCCAGAAACCATGAGCCAGGAAACTGTCAGCCCAGCTCGACCCTGCTCTACACTCGCCAAATGCGAGCAGGTGATCATGGGTGCGCATCTGTCTGTGATCATATGTACACATCTGTCACATCTATCCGTGATCATCTGGCGCACATCTGTCTGATCATCTGGTGCACATCTGTCTGTGATCATATGTACACATCTGTCACATATATCCGTGATCATCTGGCGCACATCTGTCTGATCATCTGGTGCACATCTGTCTGTGATCATATGCGCACATCTGTCACATCTATTTGTGATCATATGCGCACATCTGTCACATCTATCTGTGATCATCTGGTGCACATCTGTCTGTGATCATCTGGCACAACTCTGTCCATGATGATCTGCGCACATCTGGCGCACACCTGTCTGTGATCATTTGGTGCACATCTGTCTGTGATCATCTGGTGCACATCTGTCTGTGCTCATCTGCTCACATCTGGCACAAATTTGTTTGTTATCATCTGCACACATCTAGCGCACACCTGTCTGTGATCATCTGACACATTTGTCCGTGATCATCGGCGCACATCTGTCACATCTGTCTGATCGTCTGGCACAAATCTGTCTGTGATCATCTGGCACAAATCTGTTCATGATCATCTGCGCACATCTGTGATTATCTGTGCACATCTGTGCATTCAAAGGCCGAGGTAGATGAGAACAGTATATTGTGAGAGTTCCAACAATGTACAAACAGACCCAGCGGGTAGGCACTACAGACCAGAGCCACTTTCTGCAGCGAGGACTGGGAATGCAGCCTGGCTGGTCCACAGCCAAACAAGAGGCTTCCTAAGAGGAGATAGCGTAGTCCCTGA
Source organism: Glandirana rugosa (assembly GCA_018402905.1). Lineage (NCBI taxonomy): Eukaryota > Metazoa > Chordata > Amphibia > Anura > Ranidae > Glandirana > Glandirana rugosa. The sequence goes on along the minus strand of BLSH010164837.1, from coordinate 599,576 downwards.
ACTTTCTCTACTTCTCAGGAACATTTCCCTGCCAATAAGCACTGTCCCTTCTAGATGGAGAACCTGTTCCTACACTAGTCACTCGCATAAAGCACACCAAACCTGGGAGCCAGAGTCTTAAATAGACTCTGCCTGACTCAAGATGGCTACCGAAGTAATGTGGGGCACCAGCGCCCAGGTGAACAGCTGTCTCTCTGTGACCACAGGAAGTCATAGAGGAACCAAGTTTCTAAAAATTCACATTGGAAGTTCAAGTGATAGGGTGACAACTCAGAACCACAGTTGGGAGACGCAGAGAGAACCTTGTCTCCCTATAACAATAGGACCTGAACAAGGATTTCCATTGCAGGATCAACAAGAACGATTTTAATGAAAGCTGCAGATTTAAAAATATTGAAAATGACTTTTGAAATGAAATTAACATGTTAGAGCTTATGTGAGATTTTCGTGATTGGGATTATGTCTACTTGAAACGATTTGGTCTTCCCTGCCCTCTAATCTGCTGTTTGTTTACATCCCCCGCCTGACAAACCATAAAAAAGGGGCTAATGCAACCCAGGCCTGGAATCTGATGCTTGTAGGCCTCCATAAAGACCGCTCTTCTGGGGGTCTGGAACAGTCTCACTGCCGCATGCCAGATTGCCGCTTGGAAATGGCACGCCAGAAAAAAAAAAGAAAATAAAGATATAATAATAGAATCTGACGATCGGCCAGATTTCTAGAGAAGTCAGAGAACCGCCAACTTTTCCCAGAGAAGAGGAGATGAAATCACGATAGGCGTGCATAGGCAGACGCACAGAGCACGGTAGCCACAAGTTTTCCCTCTTCTCCCCATCTTGTCTTCATTTCCTCTTTATTGCCATTTTTCACGAGAAGGACAGTTTGTGTCTAAATGTATCAAACACAGACCCACAGCCATCCCCAGTTATATAGATCCCTATTGGGTGGATGGTGAGTGGTCTGAGGACTAAAATGGGGCAGTTCTGCCCAACATTTGAGTGCACCATGGCTCGATCAGAGATCCAGAGGATGCCAAAGCTCGCCCCCCTCCCAGCTTCATAATTCATCATTGCTAAAACCAACACAAATGTAAACTCTTTATATAGAGATAATTAAATATATATATATAAAAGGGAATAAGGAAGTTAATAAAAAAAAAATATAAGTTAAAATTTTGACTACCAATTTTAAGGTTAAAAAATAAATAAGCCCTTGTTCACATTGAACGCGATTTTATAATCGTGCGACTTCATCTGAAATCGCACAATTTTAAAGCTGCTGGTACTTATAGTTCCTCATTATTTCTGTTTATTTCTCATACTTTCTTGCTGCCCCCTTCCCCCTCTCTTTCTGATGTGCTGGGAGTTGTAGTCCCTCTGTGCCCTCTCTCCTCCGCTCTCTCTCCCCAGAGAGAGAGAGGGCCAGAGAGGGGAAGAGAAAGCACAAATGGACAAAACTCCCAGTGGCCAGTGAAATGAGAGTGGGGCGACAATCGCGGCCGGTCCGGATCTTCCACCCATGTCACACGACCTGCGCTAGCGCTGGATTGGCTAAGTGTGATGTGATGTCCATCACAGCCACTCCGCAGTGTCACTTCCGTTGGTTGCAACGGCACCCTATGGACGTCACACGTCCCGCACTGTGGGATTGGACAGCAACAGAGTGACGCCGATCATAGGCGCCGCCGCATCAATCATTTTAATGGCCGCTCAGGAGCCCCGGTGCTAATAATGGAGGTAGACTGCCCCGAGCCCCGGGGCTTTTTGGGGGACCACCCGGGGCTCTAGCCCCTTCAGCCCCCCTGCCAACGCCCCTGGTCACGCCTTGTAGCCCTCTAGAGACTGGGCAAGTCGGAATGCACTGAAATCACAACATAAAACAGGGGGTTCAGAACACGGTGATCAGGAAATGTCCAAATTGGTCCTATTTAGCCATTTTACCTCCCCGGAATCATGAGACTCGTTAGTGTTGCAAGGTCTCAGGTGTGAATGGGGAGCAGGTGTGTTAAATTTGGTGTTATCGCTCTCACTCTCTCATATTGGTCACTGGAAGTTCAACATAGCACCTCATGGCAAAGAACTCTCTGAGGATCTTAAAAAAAGAATTGTTTCTCTACATAAAGATGGCCTAGGCTATAAGAAGATTGGCAAGACCCTGAAACTGAGCTGCAGTACGATGGCCAAGACCATACAGTGGTTTAACAGGACAGGTTCCACTCAGAACAGCGCCTTGCCATGGTTGACCAAAGAAGTTGAGTGCACGTGCTCAGCATCATATCCAGAGGTTGTCTTTGGGAAATAGAAGTATGAGTGCTGCCAGCATTGCTGCAGAGGTTGAAGGGGTGGGGGGTCAGCCTGTCAGTGCTCAGACCATACGTTCAAAGACAAGTGTGTCTTGCCTACAGTCAAGCATGGTGGGAGTGTCATGGTCTGGGGCTGCATGAGTGCTGCCGGCACTGGGGAGCTACAGTTCAATGAGAGAACCATGAATGCTAACATGTACTGTGACATACTGAAGCAGAGCATGATCCCCTTCCTTTGGAGACTGGGCTGCAGGGCAGAATTCCAACATGATAACGACCCCAAACACACCTCCAAGATGATGACTGCCTTGCTAAAGAAGCTGATGGTAAAGGTGGTGGACTGGCCAAAACATGTCTCCAGACCTAAACCCTATTGAGCATCTGTGGGGTATCCCCAAATGGAAGGTGGAGGAGCGCAAGGTCTCTAACATCCACCAGCTCAGTGATGTCATCATGGAGGAGTGGAAGAGGACTCCAGTGGCAACCTGTGAAGCTCTGGTGAACTCCATGCCCAAGAGGGTTAAGGCAGTGCTGGAAAATAATGGTGGCCACACAAAATATTGACACTTTGGAAACAATTTGGACATTTTCACTTAGGGGTGTACTCACTTTTGTTGCCAGCAGTTTAGACATTAATGGCTGTGTGTTGAGTTATTTTGAGGGGACAGCAAATTTACACTGTTATACAAGCTGTACACTCACTACTTTACATTGTAGCAAAGTGTCATTTCTTCAGTGTTGTCACATGAAAGGATAGAATAAAATGTTTACAAAAATGTGAGGGGTGTACTCACTTTTGTGAGTTACTGTAACTGAAGAAATTTTTTTTTTTTTTTTACATAAGCAAATATAATATAACTTCCTGTCTATTTGCTAAGGCTAGCAGGATGAGGAATTCATATAGGTAATGCTGATTAAGAGAGTTTATTTCCGCTTTAGGTACAAATTTTATTCAGAGAGTTGTCCCTTCTATAACGGCATTAGCAAGGATTTTCTCCTCAGGGAATTGGTGCAGGTCGTCCCCCCTTCCAAGTTATCCCTTGTCGCCGTCTCCTACCCACCTTTTGAGCACAGTCCTTTGCAGCCAGCAACATTTGATCCCCCAGCAACAATAGATCCTCCAGAAACAATAGATCCACCGAGCAATAATAGATCTCCCCAACAACAGTAGATCTCTCTAGCAACAATCAACCCCCACCAGTAACAGTACTGTAGATCGCCCAGCTGCCTGCATCAATAGACCCTCCACAGCCAGCAACAATAGACCCCTTTCCTCAACAGTTATTCCTTCCCAGCAACAGCTGACCCCCACTAGCAATATAAGATGCCCCCAGCAAAATAGATCCTCCACCAGCAACAACAGACCTCCCAACATCAAATTTACCCCCCCCCCCCCCTCCGAGTGACAATAGATCCCTCAGCAACCGGCATCAATAGCAGTTTTTTTCTTTTGGGGGGCTGCAAACAGCCACCCCCCGGCCGGTCAGCCGCAGCAGCAACACCTCCCCCCGGGAGGACAGCTGGGACATCAAAGCCCCAAAGACACTTACCCCTTCTAGGAAGTGGGTAGGTGGTCAGCCGTGTACAGCAAGCGTCAGCTTTTTTCCTCCTCCTGTGGTGTGGATCACGGTGGCTTCCACCATGCATCCCCCTCCTCCTCCTGCGCGTCCAATAGGATTGCCTGACCTTTCAGCCAATTGGGAAACGGGTATCAGACCCACGCTTCCTGAATGGCGGAGAGGAGATTCAGTGTTAGAAAAGTGAATATTCATTTGCTTTTCTAACACACCTGGGTGGGCTCCGAGCACAATGCTCTGCGTTTGGAGTCCACTCTGTTTTGAAGCCTATTAGAGCCTATGGCTCTAATCAGATGCTTAAACCCCCCCCCCCCCGCCCCTGTAATTCATGTGCCCGGCGTCCTGAAAGGGGCCGGACGCATGAATAAGGGGGTTGCCACGGCGGGTGTGGATAGATTCATGCTATGCATTATTCATATAGGAGGTGACGGGGATAGAGGGGGCGGCGTCTGTGTGTGGACCCTTATTGGACGGGCTGCCCCTGTTCAATAGACCCTCCAGCAAACCCCAGCACCCCATTCAGTGCTAGAGGTGGCGGAACTGCATTCCCCAGAGTTACCACTGACAAATAGCCCTGGGCATTAGAATCATGTTTCTAGTGCAAAGTATCTTTTTAGAGCCGCTTCCATTCTAAAGGGTGAAAGCATGTGTGTTGCGTTAAGGCAGCCTATTTAAAATGAATTGGTTGCCAATGCCTAAAATTTCACATGACCCTTTTTGTCAAACAATGCATCACCATGCATTGCTGTGCGTTGCGGCATGTTACAGTGCCTTAGTGCATTAAAAATAAATGGCGATGGCACTGCCAATGCAGCAACGCAGGTTTATATGTAGCGCCCCCATAGCAATAGGTGCTCATATTTGGAGATTTTTGTTAGGAGAGGTAAAATCTAGTCAGGCCTGACAGTGTGCAGGCCTGAGTGTTTTGATCTGGTCTGGGGAGTGGCTCAGGTAGGACTGGGCAGTTCCTAGATGATGTCACCAGGTACTCCTACTTCTTTCCAGAAGGGACTTGAACATTCTGGAAAGAGAGGCTGGAGGGGAGGTGTAACCTTCTGGGTGTACTATGGAGCCCTGACCAATCCCCAATCTGGATTGGCAGGGGACAGGCCTCCTTAAATACCCGGGGACAGCCCAGTCAAGGGAGGAGTGTGTCGGGTGGAAGAGGGGAGAATGTAGCAGAGGTGCTGGGGAGGCCTCACCCTGGAGGGAGCCCCCAGTCTAGAGGGGGGGGTGACCTTTAGGCCTGGAGGCTTGGGTGTAGCCAGGAGAGGAGTCGTTTCCTGGAGCCACACAGGGGAGCAGGAGAGCAACAGCAGCAGAGGCTACATTAAAGGCTCTTTAAAGGATCCACCGGTGTCAGTGAGTGACAGACCATGGGAGCTGGATGAGAAGGCTGGGGCAGGCTAGGAGGAGATAGTGGACAGTCTGTGGAGGTCAGAGGAGCCAGTCAGGGGAAGGAGTGCCACTGGCTGGAGTGGCCTGGAAGAGGATGGGCTGGAAGTTGTAGTCTGTCAAATACCCAGCTAGCACCAATGTACTTAGCTACACAATTGAGGGCCCGTGGTTTCACAATCGGGAGCCTGTGGCCCTTGCCTGTAATGGGTGGTCTGGGGGTCCTGCTGGCAGAAGTGCAGGCCTCACCATGTGCTAGCTGCGGTGGAGGAAGAGGTGTCATGGAGGCCTGATAAATTGCCTTTCAGGCCAGGAAACTAAGCAGTGTGCTGGAGAGAGGTGAGGAAAGGAACGGTCAGCAAGTGTCTGTGCTGGAGGAAGTTGGAGTTTATACTGCAGTGTATATAGAAGGTCCCGTAAACAAATTCTTTGGTCATCGCACAGTTATCCCTTCTCCCTATCCAAGTTTATTCCCTGAATAAAACAACAAAACAAAGTACCGGCGTGTTCCGTGACTCCGGATGTGTGAATATGGTGAGGGCAGCGGACAGGTGAACCACAACTTCCAGCCACTCCCAAGGGAGAACATGGCTACATTTGGGGGCTCGTTTCCTGTATTTACCTGCAAGACTGCCAGTCGTTGCCCCTAGCAACCGCAAGAGAATTGAGCCAGGGAACTGTAAACGTTTTATTGCTAATATGGATTAAACTCAGAGAAAGGACTTGTGTGCTGTCTGCCTAAACAGAAAATCATTGCAAGTGTTTCGCTCCCCATAATAACCAGCGGGAGTGGTCGCCAATTGTTGCTCGTACTTACCCAGTTGCGGACACTTGCATCAACCTGCAATTCAGTGACTTAGTTACCATGTGCCGTTACCTGTGGTAACCATGCCGGGCAATCGTGCCCATGGATTACAAATATGTCCAGCAACCTGCGAATGCTGGACATCACCGACTGGATTACAAATGTGCCCAGCGATCTGCAAAATACTCCAACTCTGGCCTACACTTAAGTATGCCTGGGACTGTTCTTGTTGTTAACGGGAGAGACTGTGTTAAAAGCGTGGTTTCCAGCAAAACAGCGGCTACTACAAATTACTGTTGCTACCGGCAACCACCAACCAAGTCAGCAAGTCTGGACAAGTTCTGCTAGCGTCAGTGTGTCTGTAAAGTTTCGTCCTTCACACATGGGGTTACAGCATCGTGAGACGCAGTAAGCCTACTTATCAGGACATTTGTTGACAGCTCGTTGGTAACGTGGGGGCGGCGCCACACCCTGGAAGACTCTCAGCGCTTGCAGCTAGCAACAGTCACCATGAGGAGAGAGATGGCAGAAGGTGGGAGACTTGTGTCGCAGGGACATGGTTGCCGGATCAACCAGAACAGACCCTAATACGGGGGTCCGGTTGGAGCCTCGCGGGGGACTCGCCCTGGGAGTCATTGAAGGGATGTAGAGGCTGTGTCTCATTTGCCGTGCTGCCGGATACTCACTGCAGAAGTCACCCCCTGGGCCCGGTGCTGCCATTGCGACGAACCGCTAACCCGGCGGGTATCTACTTTGCAGGAGCAGCAATACTATCTAGTGGACCTGCAATCAGGGATTTGTTGTCCGCAGCCGCGGAAGTCCCGGTAGGCCAGAGTGGGCCTGATAACATCACCCAATTTTGGGGTAGAGTTGTGGCCTGGTGACTCCACTGCGAAAACCGAGGACCAAGGGGAAGGAGAGGCTGTAGTGGCCTGCTGCCTGGCCAGGGACCTGGAACCTGTGAGTACAATGAAGCGGGAGTCCGGGGTCCCTGAAATGCCGGCTGTGCCCCCACCTATAGACATCCCAGCTAGGCCAGAGTCTGTGGTTGTGGGGGAGGGGCACCCTGTCGAGTTAGCTGAACATTTTGGGGAAATGGGCATTGACTGGGGGTCACCCAGACTGTTTGAGTCTTTGGAGCACCTGATGGAGTAGTCGCCTCCAATTGAGGGGTCTGATGAGGAGCAGGAGACAGGGAGTTCCCAGGTCCTCTACTTCTCAGATGGGAATGAGACAGAGCCCTCTCAAGATGCCAAATCTGCCGCAGGAACCCTCAGTCCCAGTCATCAAACCTTTTACAAAAGGCCATCCACCACCCAGACTAGAGCAGCCACCTAACAGCAGATGGTGGTGAAGTCCCCTGTTACACAAGTTTTACCAGGGAAGGGAAAAATCATCAGTTTGCCAAAGTTCTCCCAGTACCAGCGGGAAGTGCAATGCTGGGTTGCTTTGGAGTGGGGCCTGGACTACCCTTACATCCCACCCCATGACATGGACATCATTGAGATCTCTAGGGAGGAGTAGGAGTATGATATAACGTGGGACTACTTGCATGTACCAAAACCTTTGCGAGGACCTGATAGCAGTTGCTGGGAAAGGTTTGTGGACTTAAAGAAGGAGCGGAGCCCTGGATGTGATATTAGGAGGGACTGTGTAATGGTGATTAGGCCCAATCAACCCACAAAGAGTTTTTGCATTTCTATCTGGGAGGAAGGGGGAGGCTGGAAGAGGTTGCCCGACCCCCATTACTACATCTAACCAGACTATCGGAATTACAGCGGGTGTAGGAACACTTCAATTGACTGTTAAGAGCAGCGGAGTGTCCATTTCCTCCTGAAGGCAGGGCAAACTAGCCTGCCACCTGTGCCCAGTGGAAGAGACTACCCATTGAAGGACCCTAGGGTGAAGTTTGCCTTGCTTATCCCCTTTTTGAAGTCTGTTGCCCGAGTGAAAAACACTCTGTCCACATAATTTTGTAGAAAGATGTAGTTAGCTTGACTCTCGTCGGACATAGGTGCACAGCCGTTGCATCCTGGAATCCTAAGAGAAGGGGAAACAACTAACTAAACTAACTGGTCTACAGGGAGGGGGTTATAAGCGTCCCAATAGAGCAACATTTCACACAGTCTTCTCCTTTACCTGCCTGCCCTGTCAGTGAGGGGTTATCATCCCACTGCAGGAGCAGAAAAAGGGAAACGTTTTTAAAGTAGAGTTCCTTTTTAAAGCAAGGTCCATAAAGACATGGATGGAGTTTGGGGTACTTGACTGACCTGCACAGAGTCCTGACCTAAAACCTGATAGAACACCCTTGGGATGAATTAGAGTGCGAGCCAGGCCTTCTCATCTAACATCAATGCCTAACCTCACAAATGTGCTTCTGGAAGAATGGTCCAACATTCCCATAGACACTCCTAAACCTTGTGGACAGCCTTCCCAGAAGAGTTGAAGCTGTTATAGCTGCAAAGGGTGGGCCAACTCAATATTAAACCCTACGGGCTATCACTGGGATGCCATTAAGGTTGATGTGCGTGTAAAGGCAGGCATCCCAATACTTCTGGTAATATAGTGTATGTTATTGGTTATTATTGCACAGGGTGCCTTTTTTGTTTTTACACTTAATATAGCCACATGGACTTCCCCTCATCACAGGTTCACGTGGGGTAGTTATGGGATCTGTTTGTTACTCATTCTGTGTTTATAGAGTCTGCAAACAGGCTTCATTCATAAATACTTGGGGTCCAGGCTACTGTCTGTCTACACAGATATCTAGAATCCAGGCTACTGGGACATTGACTTTTGGGATCTGGGATACTGGCTACATGGATATTTGTCCAGAACAATGACACACTGACACTTGAATATAGGATCTTAGAGTCCAGAATATTGAAATACTAACAATTAGGGGTCAGAATAATCACATAGTGGCAGTTTCTGACCAAGAACTCTGCAGAGGACTAATCTCATTGGTATCTGGGCTTTCCGCAAGAGACTAGTCGGGCATCAGAGTACTCCGGGACTGAGAAATGCTCCTGGAAGAATGCCCACCACTGGATGAAGAAGAGGAAGCTTCACTAGACTGGCTAGAAGACAGCAGGAAAAGGGTATGTATAGGGTTTAATTATTTAAAAAAAAAATCTGGAGTGCCTCGTGGGATGGTGGAAGTGGGTGAGAGGCTGGGGTTCTGCCTTAAAACGCCACAATGTTGTCTGGTGGCCGTGTGTTAAAACTCTAGGTGTGTTGACCAATTCCCCCCCCCCCCCCCCCGCTGTAGTTCAGTGCATTGGCTCGCATGTCCTGTAGTGGCAGGGACATTTTAAGGGTCCAGAATAATGATGTACTGATATTGACCCTTATAGGTCCTGAATAATGACCCGGCAATATTCTAAAAATGTTTTGAACCCTCAACCACCCATAACCAAACAAATTAAAAGGTCTGTGTTGAAGAGCTGGGTATTTATGGCAGTTCCAGTACATGCCAGTTCAAGGATAGGGCGTGCTTTCCCAATATGTAATTAGCTGAAGTCTGCAGAGAGAGGGAAGCAGCAGCTCCTACATCGGTAATTACAAGTTGGCGTTCTGTCACATGGCGGGGTCACATAAGAATAATTCTTTCTAGACATAAACGCAAGGACCCAGCATTCATTTTGACAAATGGGTGTAATTAGCAGCATTGGGTAATTGGACAGAGCAGCACTGATTAGTACAGATAGCTGAGCTCCCATGGATAGAGGATAAATACAACTCATTTATCTGAATCAAACACCGCAAGAAGGAGGAGAACTCAAAGATGAAAATGCGGTCCTTGGCGGCTCATGCCCAAAGTCTGGTAATGTCATATTGGAAGCATGTGCACTATGGTTTGCCCAGCAACTTATCTGATCCACTCTTAAAAATGAAAGCCGAACTCCAGCCAGGGCCGGCTCTACCACTAGGTGGAGTAGGTGGCCGCCCCGGGCGCACTGCCACCTAGGGGTGCCTGGCCACTGTTGATCTGTCACTGGCTGCTCTGCATTGATTCATGCAAGAACTGACACTGTCTGACTGAGATAATGAGATTGTATTATCACATGCCATTTGCAAATGTACAGTTTTACTTACGACCCAGGAACGCAAATACAG
>BLSH010164837.1:570859-589368 GCA_018402905.1 Glandirana rugosa | reverse complement strand
CCTGGCCACTGTTGATCTGTCACTGGCTGCTCTGCATTGATTCATGCAAGAACTGACACTGTCTGACTGAGATAATGAGATTGTATTATCACATGCCATTTGCAAATGTACACAGAAATAGTGACTGATCTGCCAAATACCCCCCCCCCCCCCCCCCGTGAGGCTGTATTTGATGGGCACAATTGAGGCTGTATTTGACGGACACAGGTGAAGCTGTATTTGATGGGCACAGGTGAGGCTGTATTGATTGGCACTGGTGAAGCTGTATTTGATGGGCGCTGGTGAGGCTGCATTTGATTGGCACTGATCAGGCTGGGCAGAGTAAAGGGGGTGAAGTCAGGGGTGGAGCCAAGGGGGCAGCAAAATGAGGTTTCGCCTAGGGTGTCAAAAATCCTTGCACCAGCCCTGACTCCAGCCACTACTTTATATTTCATTTGATGGAGCATGGAAGTTGTGGAGCCAATCTCATTTTTTACTGCTGTGTCTATAACTGGGGAGATTTTGCAACATTTCCTTGCAGGACAGGAAGTGATGAATAATCTCTCCAATGGGCAAATAGGTTTAGCACCCTCCTGGTTAGTGTAGGTTTGGTTGCTAGGTAAATTTAATTTAGCTCCTCTGTAATCTATGGAGCAGGGACTGATTGTTTTAGACTGCTCAGCGTTTAACAGGCTGCTGGTCTGATAACTTCCTCCTGTATTCCAGAGAATTATGGAATCACAATGCGAGAAATAATAGAGAGGCAGCTTGAATTTTTATGGGGACCCAGCCAATTGCTGCAGAGGTGTGTTCAGTAGGTGGTTGGAGAACCCATAAATAGTCTGAATCCTGGAGCAGAGAGTTGTTGGATCCTGGGTTCAGCCCCACCGGAGGAGTCCCTTGTCTGAGGGGCTCTGCCCTTTTGGGCAGCCTGCTGGAGAGGCTGCTTGGAGGTCATTGTGGTCCCTGCTATAGTCCTAGCTGGGAGGGCCTATTTTCTAGAGTCTGCGATTTCTCTTTTATGGTCTGGAGAAACTCACTGGAGGGAAGAGTGTCCAGTGGTTCTGTGGTATCATTAGTCTGTGCCTCCCTCACTGAAGATTGTGTGGTAGATATATGAAGAGGGCAATTGATGAGTCTGTGAGTATTGACCTAATCCTGTGTCCTAGAGACTGTGTGCAGTTTTTAGTTCTACAAAGTAGCAAGTCCTAGGCATTTTCCAGTAAGTTGTGAACTGTGTGGAAGGTCTCTGTCAGAATAGTGAGAAGAAAGGTGTCCTCAGTCAATTCAGTTCTTTCAGGGTATCTCATGTCTTTCCCATACCCATCCAATAAAAATAAAAAGGCTGCCCCTAGACACTTTATTTGAGCCAGTGAGAAAGAAGAGAATGCCGTGTGCCTGGCTGTGTGAACGTTGGGGAAATGGGACCACCAAAGCCAGCGGCTCTTCCAGGGGTATGCTACATATGCAAAAAAAACAATGAATAGAATTGTGGGGGAAGGTTATAACTTTGGACAATATTTTTACTACTGTCTAGGACTTTTTATGCTGGTGGCAGCTGATCCATTCCATTTGTTCTGGTGTCACCAGGACAGGGAATGAAGGAAAATCTCTGCTATGGGGTTTCAGCCAAATATAGAAACCTGAAAATATTTTTTATTGAAATGAAAAAAATGATGGGGCGGTGATGTCACAAGGGGGCGGGGTTTCAGATGATGTCGCCGGATGGCCACGTTCCATAGCTATGTGAGAAATGGCAGACAGTGAGAGCCAACGCAACAGCCGGAGCCAGCATCAGGAGAAGACATCAGAAGCAGAAGAAGCAGCAGAAGAACCATGGAACCAGTGGAAGAAGGCAGCGCAGGGAGAGGAAATGGCAGAAGAACCAGAGAAAGAAGACAGCGCAGGGAGAGGAAATGGCAGAAGAACCAGAGAAAGAAGACAGGGGAGGGAGAAAAAGTGGAGGAAGAAGAAGTGGAGGAAGAAGAAGTGGAGGAAGAAGACATCACCAGAGGGAGAAGAGCTGGAGGGGGAAGACCTGAAGGGAGAAGACACGGAGCTACTACGGGGGACATTCTTCATTTTTAATAAAGGACTTTGTCAAAAACCTGTGTATAGTTGTTATTTGTTTTTGACACTTTTTCGGTTAATGAGTATGGGTGGGTACAATGTACCACATACTCATTCACATAGGGGGCAGGATCTGGGAGCCCCCCGCCCCAAAGCACCCACCCCTCATGTTGAGGGCATGTGGCCTGGTATGGTCTAGGAGGGGGGGGGGGTGCTCGCTCGCTCCCCCCCCCTTTCCTGACCTACCAGGCTGTATGCTCGGATAAGGGTCTGGTATGGATTTTGGGGGGGACCCCACAGCATTTTTTTTTTTTATTAACCCACAATTATGACTCACTGCCAGCCCCTCCACTTTATTAGAGCACACTATGTAAATATTTAATAAAAACGCTTCTCAGCTCCGATGGATGAGATCTGTAGGAGGGGCCGGGATCTCTCTCTGACGTCAGTTGGGGAGATCACATGGCCTGCTCAGTCTCTCCTGCAGATGCCTTGTCTCGGAGCTGAGAAGCGGACGCGAGTCACAGGACCGGCCTGAAGACAGCTCCAAATAGCTATTTACAATGCTCGTTTTTATAAAATATTTCTACAGTTAGCTCTGCATTACTATAGTGGAGGGGCTGGCAGTGTACATTAATAATAATAATAGCGGCGGATGATCGGAGACACACAGAAAGGAGCTGACAGGCTGGGAGGGAATGAGGGAGAGATGAGAGCAGCGCTGCTGACATCACAGACAATGGTGGCCAGGGCTCAGAAGCCCTGGTTTTTGTTGTCTATGCAGAGAGGGGGATACAGGAAGTGCCAGGTTCAGGGTTTTTTCTTTTACAGTTTAGAGGTGGGCAGATTACACAGCACAAGCACTGTGCTGTTTAATCTGCTTTAAGGGACCAGGGTCTACAAACACTTTAAGATCCCGAAGGGCCTAGTATGGATCGGGGGGGGGGGGGGCAACATGCCATTTTTTTTAATTTTTATTTTGGCGTGGGGTTCCCCCTGAAGATCCTCAGAGCACAAGTCGCATGCCACAAGTTGGGTCACTTAAGATGGTGATCCGACTTGGGTGCAACTTACATTCAAATCAATGGCTGAAATAATGCCCTAATAAAAGAAGTGCAGGAAGTTGGACCGACACAAGTTGGACCAGTTAAGACATAGAGAACCAATTATTTTGACATGTCATGTGTGAACCGGCCCTAAAAGTGGTAAAACAAACCAAGTTTTAAATTAACATGATAATTATTTTTTTTTCTTCTGGAAGATAAGGTAGCTTATAGCTCAACCCCCCCCCCCCAATAAAATATAATTTTTGTCTTCTATGATTCATCGCTGTATAAAAAATTATAATTTTAAAAAAATACCAAATAAGCTCACATATAAATTGTGAGAAAATAAACATTAAAAAATATAAAAGGGGGGATGATTTAATAAGAGGTTAAAGGATAATAACTATGGGGTAACAATGGGGCTGATTTACTAAAGGCAATTAGACTGTGCACTTTGCAAGTGCAGTTACTCCAGAGCTTAGTAAATGAGCAGAAGCTCTGCTGACATCCATCATCCAGTCAGGTGCAAGAAAAAATGCATTTTTTTTATTTTTCTTGCATGTGATTGGATATTCTTTGCAGAGTGAAGCTTTACCTCATTTACTAAGCTCTGGAGTAATTGCACTTGCAGAGTGCACAATCTATTTGCCTTTAGTAAGTCAACCCCTAAGTGTCAGTATTCCAGTAGCATGGGCTCCAGATATCTGTGTAGACAGTATCCCGAACTTCAAGTCTAATTATGCCATCAAATTCAGTAGCACAGTGTTTCTCAAACTTTTTCAGTGGAGGCACCCTTTAAAATTATGGACAGTCTTGAGGCACCCCATTCAGTCGAGTTCCTCCACCCAAACTCACTCATCCATGTCTTTATGGAACTTTTTTTGTGCACTGGTCCAAATCATTAGGCAGAGGGGTGATTATGGTGTGGGGTTGTTTTTCAGGGGTTGGGCTTGGCCCCTTAGTTCCAGTGAAGGGAACTCTTAAGGCGCCAGCATACCAAGACATTTTAGAAAATTTCATGCTCCCAACTTTGTGGGAAGAGTTTGGGGATGGCTCCTTCCTGTTCCAACATGACTGTGCACCACTGCACAAAGCAAGGTCCATAAAGACATGGATGAGCGAGTTTGGGGTGGAGGAACTTGACTGGCCTGCACAGAGTCCTGACCTCAACTCGATAGAACACCTTTGGGATAAATTACAGTGGAGACTGCGAGCCAGGCCTTCTTGTCCACATCAGTGCCTGACCTCACAAATGTGCTTCTGGAAGAATGGTCAAACATTCCCATAGACACTCCTAAACCTTGTGGACAGCCTTCCCAGAAGAGGTGAAGCTGTTACAGTGGTCAACTCAATATTGAACCCTACGGATTAGGAGTGGGATGCCATCAAAGTTCTTGTGCGTGTAAAGGCAGATGTTCCAATACTTTTGGTAGTATAGTGTATATGGGGGTTCGAGGGGGGGGGGGCCCTTTCCACAGACACTATCACTACAAGCCAATATTGGCTATTTAAACCTGGTCAGGTGGGGAATAGTGACAAGCAGTGTCCTTATAGAGGAGCTTCTATCCAAAGACAGAGGTGGGGGGCATAAAAAAATAAATATTTTGTAGAGAGCCTCATAGAATAAAGGTATAATGGTACACGGTCTGTATAAACACTGGAGTTCATGATTAATGGCTGGGCACAGACTGCGGTCTGCTATCCGGTGATCTTTTTATCATGTGGGGGGAGGGAGGAGGAGGGATTCGCTATTTTATCCTGTAAATGGATATAGAGAACAGGCCGGGCGCTGCGCTCTGTCATTTACTGGGTGTGCTGGAAAGTTCCTTCTAAAGAATTGCAAATTGTGTTTCCAATATGGAAAAGAACCGCAGTAACCGTTACAGAGATCTCATCTGATGTTGTGACTGATTATTTCTCTTGTTCCGTTCCTCCTACTCGCTGATGATTACTATAAATACTGGTTTGCAGCGAGCCGCCTTTTGCAGATGGAGTGTGTGCAAGGATTCTTATTTTATTATATACCATAGCCTTACTAGCAGGCCAGGACTGGCCATTGGGCACAACGGGCATTTAGCCAGTGGGCCAGGGCCTCCGGGCTTCATGTCCTAAGAAGAGCGGCCTTTGATGACTGGGTCGCACAGCGGGAGGTAAGCAGCAACTGCAGTCCAGACAGGGCTAACACAGACCGCGGCCCCCGCTTACCTCCTGCTATGCAGCCATGCCTAAATCAGGGACAGCGCCATCAAACTAGGAGGTACAGAAGAAGGAAGGAGAGATGTCTGCAGTAAAACACAGGAAGTGTCAGCAGGGGACAGACATCTACTGGGTCGGCCGCTGGAGATACAGCTGCACTCAAGGGACAAGGACTGACTCTGTCCCAACACAGCTTGGTGTAGCGTCATTAATTGATACCCCCACAAAAATGGAACCAGAAGAGCAGTTTCCAGAAAAACAACAACTGTGCATGCATCCCTCCTCGCACATTACAAAAAAAAAAAAAAAACATATAGTCCGCCGACGGCGAAAGTGGTCGGTCAGATGGCTCGCTTCGCTCCCTTGGCCTCCCGAAATTTTTTATAACAAATGCGCCCACTCCATCAGTCCAGCGTACCTCTGTTACCTCACTCCAAGTAACAGAATGGGGTCCCGCTGAGCACAGAGCACGTACCAAATGCATGCTCATGTTAACTGCTCCTTTCCCGTAACTCATGACCAGGACATAGATCTCTATAACAAAAGTCTGGATTTGGTTGCTAAAGAATACAAACTGCTAGGGAGAGAGCCAGATCATTGACCCCCTTGCTATCAGAGGACCTGTTACCTTACCAGGTACCACACCCAACGGCTAGCAACTACACTCCTCTTCTGGCCTTGCCGAGTTAACCCTTATGTAATGGTGTTTCTTCATACCCCGTAGTGCTGTTACAGACCCAGGGTCTTTTGGATACGCCAGAACCCACATGCACCTCTTCGAATAACTTCAGGTCAGGCTCAGAACGGTTGGTATAACTTTACTGGAGGGGTGCAGCATGACAGTTCAATATGAACAACGTCCATTCCCTCATCTTAACTAGAATAATGTAGTGGTCCAGGCATACCTCCTTGAGGTGAGAGTCCATAACAGCATTGTCCATGGCTTGGATGTCTTCTAAAACCCCAGTTTCTTTTGTAGCGCCAGCAATTGCGCTCACAGGTGATGTTGGAACTCACTGGGCCCGCTGTAAACCTGCCTTTTTTGGATCTCAACTGTCTCCCTTTTTATAGCACAAGTGAGCTGGCTAGTACCAAAAGCTCGGGAACTAAGCAAGAAAAGCTTAACCCTTTCCTCAGCCTGGGTCAGCTGTTGGCTCACATACTTCAACCTGTCTACAAGCAACCCAGTCCAGCCTCTGATGGCTTTCTTTTAGAGCAAGGGTCTCCAAAATACAGCCCATGGACCTCATCCGGCCTGCTACTAGATTTTATCTGGCCTGCGGTCCGCAGCAACTGTCTGTGAAAATGCCCCGACTAGTTGGCAGAGGATGTGCAGGTGTGAGTATCCAAATACAAAGACCAGTGCATCTTCAGACAGACAGCCGTGACCTTCCTCCAGTCCCCTGTGCTGAGTTCTCCTCCTCTCCTTGCACCAGTGATCCTAGCAACTAATGGTGTGAATGGTGAACCAGACTTCCTCCATCCAAAACTGCTTCCATCCTGCTGCTCTGCCATCTGAAAGGTAAGAGGGGACTCTGCTAGGCACACATGGATGTAAAGGGGGACTCTTCTAGGCACATAGGGATGTAAGGTGGAACTCTGTTGGTCACTCCTGGATACAAGGGTGGGAATTTGGATTTCAGGAAGTAAATGCTACATGAATCATCTGCCCTTACTCAAGATGGCCATGGCTAGAAATGCTAGCAAGGTCTTTTCCATAGTGGTTTCTCAACAAAATAAAGAATGGAGACATGGATGGGTGGATGGTGGAATTTCCTTTGAATATTAAAAAAGAATTATAAAGCTTTTTTAGTTTGTGGTGCTCAGATACTGTTAAGTTCCACTGAAGACAAATAAAGACAAACTGTACAAAATGTTTCTTTTAATTTGACTCCAGTCTATTTCACTATGCCAAGCACCCCAAACCACATCCCTTCTGAACACTTTCTTCAACTTACTTGCTCAATTAATCTGTGGTTAGATAAAAGTTCGTAAAGTTAACTACAATTTACAAATGCCAATTAGCTAATACAAAGGATCACTACACTCATACATTCTGAGAAGGACTAAATACATATTTTGCAGGTGTAAATATCAGACTGTTCATTGAGAATCATAAATGGCGATTTGCAAGCGTGTTACTTCCTTATAAAATTCTCTTTTGTAGACATCCAAAAGGCCTGAGAAAGCTGCTGGGTGCCGCCATCTTGGATGCCATGTCATTAGACCCACCAGATTCATGTGATACTCTACAGCAGTGATTCTCCACATTTGGAACCCTTGAAACCCTTGAAATTATTTTCAGGTCTCGGAGAACCTGCGCTTACACCAATTTAATGGGCGTTTGTGAGGAAAGGGCACCTTACAGTGGTGGTCAGAATGCCCCCCTTAGGGACAGCTAAAAAAATATGAATGTCATGCAGCTGGCTCTGTCAAATGGCCTTGGCCCTGAAACTATACAGGTACCATCAAAATAGAGCTAGCCACAGTTTAAGGAACCCCCAACAAACCATGGAGGAACTGTACTGAGCCTGGTCTGAAGTTATTCAAAAGGTTGCATGTGGGTTCTGGAATATCCGAAAGGGATATGAAGTAACACCATCCTATATAGCTAATAAAGATCAACAAAATTTTAACAAGAAGAGTACAGAGTTGATGGCTTTTTCTCCAATGGATCTTACTGCATGGGGCATCGGACACTGCAACCTGCACACCGGTCTTCAGCATCTTCACTCCAGACACAAACGGTTGGGCTAGGGTATGATTTTTGACCTTAAACCATGGAGGAACCCTAGGGTTCCAAGGAATCCTGATTTAACATGGCTGCTTTACAGTATTCCCCTTAGCTCCTCCTCAGCTGCTACATAAAAGGTTATGTAGGAAAAGGAGGGGCAGAGGAGCTGGGCCAGTACAGACAGTAATTAGACACTTCCAGAAGAAGAGAGGACTTGAGAGAAGTTGTGCCAAGTTACTGACTAGCTGAATTATCGAACAAATTCAGAAACACATTGCAATTCAATAAAAATAGTATATGGAAATGAAAAACTCTGCAATCAAGCACTGAAAAACAAAATTTTTCTGTGATTTTACCAACAATAAGTTGGGTACAATCATCCAACATATATTCCTACCTGCGCTTTTATAGAATTTTAGAATTGAATTTTTTGCTACAAAATGGCCATCCTCAAGACCCCCTCACCCCCCCAATCGCTTTCTATTGGGTTCTGTATTGTATAACATAAGAAAAGAATCAGACATTTCAGTTTTCTGTTGTCAAGTCAGGTTGCTATGGATAATACCCAATCATAGTTGATACATTACTGAATAAGCCCAAACTTTAGAAAGGTAAAATGACTATGGTGGGAAAAAATTAAATTGTGTAATAACGAATCGTGCAAGATCCCGGCATGAAGCAATCAACGCGACTTTGTTGTTAAAAGAAAAATAATAGGAAACAGAAAGAATTTCAGTGGAACATTTTGTGGGCCGAGAATACTTGGCTGAAACCTGAAAATATTGGAGGAATCACAGAATGATGAAAAAACATAACACATAAAATTTGGTAGATTTCAAATGAGGCCATACAGAAACTGAAACCCGGGGACATATATAGGATTTAAGCCTCGTGCACACTAGTACAGGGGCGTCAAACCTAATTTCATCATAGGCCGCATCAGTATTATGGTTGCCCTCAAAGGGCTGGTTGTATCTGTTAGATTAGATGTCCAGAGCACCCCATCCCCCCTTACAACAGATGTCAAATGCCCCCCCACCATCAGAAGTCAAGAGTCCCCCATCCTCCCTTACATCACAGTGCATGCCCCTATCTTGTGCTGCTTGATCCCCACGACTAAGCTCCGGGGAGCAGAGTGAAACGCGTTTGGAGGGCGTGGCCTGGTCGGAGTCTAGGCTGAGGTTGCCACTCCATTCATTGCAGTAGGACACCAAACATGTGTAACTTCAATGGGTTCCCCTTCCTACCTTGTATCTTGTGCGGCTGCTGCGAAGAAGCTGGGTGTAGAGGTGGGAAGCAGAAAGTGCAGGGTCTGGAGGAGGACTGGGGTCAACTGAATGCTGAGACAAGGGGAAGCAGAGAAGAAGAGGTGCTGCAGCTGCACAGAGAGGCGCAGGATTTGTAAGAGGAGTTCTGTCCTCCTCTCTGAGACAAGGGAGGCACCACAGCTGCCACATGAAATGGCCTGGAGGGTCGGATTCAACTCGCTGGCTGTGTTTGACACATGTGCACTAGTAGATTTTTTTTCATTCAACTCCGCAAGTCTGAATGAAAAAAAAAAAACTGACAGCTCAAGAGGAGCCACTGTACTAACTATCTGACATTAGTACAGCGATCTCCCCTGGTGTGGATGGCTCTAGTCAGCGCTCTCTGCCTTTTGCGCTCCTGGCACAGTTCCCGATTGCTGCTTGTGATTGAGAGCTTTCCGATCATGTGACCGCTGTGAGAGCCAATCACTGAGGTTACATGAACATAACCTCCCGGCATCTGAAATCCCTTAACCACTTACCACCCGCCGTATTGTAAAATGACGGCTGCAGCGGGGATCAGTGATTCTGACTGGGCATCATATAATGTCCAGCAGGTTAAGCCCTTTGTGTGCGCCCATGAGGGTGCGCAGCGTTCGGTAGTGCGGTGTGTCGCTGTGACACACCACATCTTGGTAAAGAGCTTATGACGTAGGCTCTTTACCACGTGATCAGCTGTGTCCAATCACATGGTAACCAGGAAGTGCCGTTTATCTGCTTTTCTTCTATTCGATCAACGGCTCTCCTGACGGGGATTCTGCACTGATAATCAGCACATTAATTATCAGTGCAGGTCCTTCAGGGATGCCCACAAGTGCCAACCCATGCCCACCAGGGATGCCAACCCGTGCCCACCAGGGATGCCAACCCATGTCCACCAAGGACAGCAATCAGTGCGCATTTCAGGGATGCCAATCAGTGCCCAGCAGGGATGACAATCAGTGCTCACCAGGGATGGCAGTCAGTACCCATCACTAATGCCTGTCAGTGCCTCTTCATGAGTGCTGCCTATCAGTGCCATCTATCAGCGCCTATCATTCCCCATCATTGACACCTATCAGTGCCCATCAATGCTGCATATTAGTGCCTCATCATCAGTGCTACTTCATCAGTGCCGCCTTGTCAGTGCCGCCTCGTTGGTTCAGCCTCGTCAGTGCCCTTCAGTGAAGGAGAAAAATGACTTATTTACAAAACTTTATAACAGAAACGAAAAAAAAATATTTTTTTGTTCAAAATTTTTTGCCTTTTTTATTTATTTAATAAAATAAATACCACCAAAAGAAAGCTCTATTTATGGGGAGAAAAAAATATAAAAATGTAATTTGGGTAAAGTGTTGCATGATCACGTAATGGTCATTCAAAGTGTGACAGTGCTGAAAGCTGAAAATTGGCCTGGGCAGTAAGGTGGTAAAAGTGCCCAGTATTGAAGTGGTTAAAGGTCCACTATATGGACCATTTATATATATATACATGGTGATCATATCCCCCCTTAATCACTACTGTTCAAGTTCTTCCCATAAATTCAGTTCATGTAATCCATTCTCCTAAATAATAAAATCTCCCTTAGCAATGAAATCCCAGCACGGGTTCTACACATTCCACACAAAAAAATGTAGTGGGAGCTTCAGACAGGAACAATGAACATAGAGACGTGGGTCCACCATCCACAGGGGTGGCTGGCAGGTGGGAGCATTATTATTTTCTTTCAGGTACTTATATAGTGCCGTCAATTTATGAGCGCTTTACATATACATTGCGCATTCACATCAGTCCCTACCCTCAAGGAGCTCACAATCTAAGGTCCCTAACTCACATTCCTACACATACTAGGGCCAATTTAGACCGGAGACAATTAACCTACCAGCATGTCTTTCAAGTGTGGGAGGAATCCGGAGTACCTGGAGGAAACCCACACAGGCACAGGGAGAACATGCAAACTCCAGGCAGGTAGTGTCGTGGTTGGGATTCGAACCAGCGACTCTTTTGCTGCCAGGCGAAAGTGCTATCCACCACACCACTGTGCTGCCCTGAGTATGTGCTTCCATCCCGTCTGTGATGTGTGAGCTCAGCAGCACAGGACGGCTGGTTGTGCAGATGTCATATGGGGATTGCTCAGTTCCTGGGTGTGTGACTCTGATTATCTATCAGTCATCCTTTCCATAGACGGTGCTGTGATCCAACATATTACACAGGCTCTGGCCTCTCTGAAGAAATTATACTGAGCCATTACACAGCAAATCTCAACCTTCCTCCATCCAGTCACTGTGCTCTAAATAGGCACTAACTACTATGTGCATTTCAGGCTGAAGTTTAACCACTTGACCTCTGGAATGTTTTACCCCCTTCATGACCAGGGCAGTTTTTCCTATTCAGCACTGCGTTATTTTAACTGGCAATTGGTCATCCAACACCGTACTTAAATTCAATTTATATCGTTTTTTTCCCCACAAAGAGACCTTTCTTTTTGTGGTATTTGATCACCTCTTAGTTTTTTTTATTATATAAACGGAAAAAATACTGGAAAAAAAAAAACCCTATTTTCTACTTTCTGTTACAAAACATATCCAATAAAATCAAAATTCTTCATAAATTTAATACAATTTAATATATTTTCTAATTCCTGTTATAAAACATATTCAATATAAAAAAAATCTAATTTCTCATAAATTGAGGCCAAAATGTATTCTGCTACATGTCTAATAAAAAAAAGGTGATTAAAAAAAAAAACCCTGAGTGTATATTAATTGGTTTGTGTGAAAGTTATAGCGTCTACAAACTATGGTGTATATACTGGAATTTACGCAGCCATAGACCAGAGGTGTAACTAGAACCTTCAGGGCCCCGGTGCAAGAAATTATAAAGGGCCCCACTGACCCCTGGCCAGGGCCCTTCCCTCATCCTGCTGATCCTGGGCCTTTACTCCCATTGCGGGTCCCTTTATTATGGTCCCACTGAATAAACGTATTGGTTGTGTACCGAGCCTCCCATTCATTCAGAAACAGAAGTATAGTAAAAACTGTTTACTATGCTTCAGTTATGAATGAACCAATTGGTACCAATCACTGACTCTGTCCATTCAGAAAAGTAAGGAGCCGGTAAATGACAAAATTACTGACCCGTTTCCATCTCTCCATCATGACTCATCTTCTACAGCAGCTGGCAGGAGAGAGGAGGGAGGAAGACAACAGCTCTGTGGGGGGACCAGGGGAGCACACAGGGACCCTGGGAACAGCAGAAGACAAGTAAACTGGATAGGAGGGGCGGCGGAGGCAGCATATAGAGGAACCAATCTTCTGCATGAGGAGGTAAATGGAGGAGATTGGTTCCTCTATATGCTGACCCCACCATCCCTCCTATCCAGGTGTACAAGGGAGGCACACGGGCCCCCTGGAGCACAGGGCCCGGTTGCAATTGAAACCCCTGCAATCCCTGTACTTACGCCCCTCCTATAGATGCAATACTGTAATGGCGGTGGGCAAGTGTTTGACACATGTGGGCTAGATGATGCTGAATGTCCTCCAGCCAAGAAATGAAGCAGGCTTTTTCTGACTTTCTGCAGCTTCCAATGTGCATTGTGAGAAGCTCACAGTGTGCAGCAAAATCAGAGTAAATATTTTCAGTACAGAAGAGGAGTCGGTACAACTATGCAAAACTGAAGGGAACGCTGACGATCAGCTTTCAAATGTATCTGAAGTCAAAAACATTTCTTAGTTTTGGACAGAGTAGGGAAAGGCTAAAACCCTGACGTTGGGGAAATTTACTTTCCCCTCCTGTCCTAGAAACACAACAGGAAGTGAGAGAAGTTCCCCTCTTGGACAGTTGTCACCAGAACGGGTGTCCACATGGGATGGCTTCCCCACACCTCTTTATCTGCTGACAACTGTGACATTTTTGGATTTACCACCTCTTTTCATCTCAGTGGCAAAGGTCACCAGGACAGCTAGAGAAGTCAAATGTCCCCAAGAGCAAAATAAATTCTGACTCAAAACAAATTTTGGCTGGAGATACAATCTAGGCCCATCTCAAAGATAAACAAATCCACAAATTTCCCCAATTTGTCCGTTTTTTTTTTGCTAATTTACAGGGCAAGGCCAAAAAACATCTGCGATCGGCATTTGATCAGCTCTCTCAGCCAATAGCCGAGAGCGTTGACCGGTGTGTTCATGGCGCGTGGACTGCCCCCCCTGTCAGAACACAATAGCTCAGCAGGGGAGATCGCTGTACTAACATCATATCATGACCTCTGGGTTGAATAAAAAAGAACTTATAGTGTGGACTAGGCTTTACAAAGTGCCTGCTGCCTTGCAGACTTATTTTTATTATTCACATCTGATGCTGCCATGCTCACCCCTCCCTTACTTATGCCCATTCACAGAAGGCTTTGTATTATGTGAACTCACAAAGTACAAAGGCTTCTGTGAAAGAGTAGCAGAGGGGAGGGGCATAGTTGCTGTGCGTGCTTCTGTCCTCCTACAAGGAATGCAGTAAACCTGTCACATAACATGCTCTATAACCACTTGAGTTCCCGAAGGTTTTACCCCCTTTATGACTAGGTCCTTTTTTGGTATTCGGCACTGTGCTACTCTAACTGGCCATGCAACACTGCACCAAAACAACATTTATTTATTTTTTTCACACAAATAGAGCTTTCTTTTGGTGGTATTTGATCGCCACAGTTTTTTTTAAATATATTTTTTGTGCTATATACAAAAAAAGACCAATAATTTTGAAAAAAATAATATTTTTAATTTCTGCTATAAAACATATACAATAAAAAAATTGAGTTTCTTCATAAATTTTGGCCAATATGTATTGTGCTATACTTTTCTGATTAAAAAAAAAACAATAAGTGTTTACAAAATTATAAGTGAAAGTTGTAGTGCCTACAAAATATATACTGAGATTTTAATTTATTTTATTTTTTTATATTACTAATGGCGGCGATCAGCGACTTATAAAGGGATTGGGATAGTGCAGCGGTCAACTGACTAACTGCCACTGACATTACCAGTGACACTAATACAATGATCAGTGATAATACTAGGCACTGTCACTGTACTAATGACACTGGCTAGGAAAGGGTTAACATCAGGGGTGATCAAATGGTTAAAAGTATGCCTAATTATGAGTAATGTGTGTAAAGTGTCTTGGTTTTTACTACACATCTCTCAGTTTCTCGTCCCTGTTTTACAGATCGCTCCCTTGGTACAGAGCTCTGTGTTGTTTACCAACACAGAGCTCTGGGCAGTGATTGCACACAGCCAATCAGCAGGTCCTGGCCGTGAATGATTGCTGACAGGCTCCCACTGTGTACAATCACAGTGAGATCCGGGCAGGGACCGCACATGCATGTACCATAAACACAGAAGTAGGCAGTGAAATACAGATACGTCCCTTTGCCTACAGCCGCCACTGTATAAGTAATAGGGACAAGTCCTGGAGGTGACATTCACCTAATTAGACTTAACTCATACTGTGTCTGCACTTTTTGCACAGTTGCTGAATTCCTGGAATTCAGATTTAAATCAGCTTGTGATTGTGACATATGGAAGAGCCCTGGCTCCACGGGCGTAGCATAAGGTGTTTGCAGGGGTCACAATCACAACCCCGCCCCTAGCTCCAGGGGGCCCTTGCAGCCTCCCAGTCATATTATCATATCCTCTACAAAGTCCAGCTCCGAACTGCCCTAGGGCTCCAGTACTGGGCTTCCACAGTCCACACCCCTCCGTTCTTATTGGCTGGGGAGAAGCTGTGAGCCATTTCCTGAATGGAGAGGAGCACAGGGTGAGAACAGCCCAGGATGGGTAAGGGTCTGTGCTGTGTGCTGGAACAGTAACCAAGCTCAGCAAGTTAAGAGGAAGAGAGTGCCATCCTGTAGCCATGATGGGACCGATGTCACTGGTGAGGTAAACACCGCTCCTAATCACCAGCTGGGATTTTCTGTACCCCCCAATTCAGGGTTGTCTGCTTACCCCACTTCTATGACAACTGGGGAAAAGACACAAACCTCAGGGAGGTGACCTTCCCCCAACACTTGCCACACAGCAGGGGCGTTGCTAGGCGGTGGCTATTGGGGCTATAGCCCCGAGTCTGGGGCCCATAGCCCTGAGTCTCTTACCGGGTGGGTGCAGTTCTGCAATTAGCAGTTATGTCCCAGTCCGGAATGCAGAAGGCAGGGGCAGACTGAGCAGCTGTAGCAGTGGCTCTGGCACCGCCCTCACCTACACCTGACTCTACTCCTGGTCACTGGTTGCTAGTGTTGCCTAGTGTCTAGCAACCAGTGACGTCACAGCCACGACTCCTTCCTGCCCAGCATTCAAAGCGGAGGATCTTTGGGGACCCTGATGTAAGTGGGGGGCTCTCTGGGGACCCTGATGTAAGGGGGATCCGCACTCAGATATGTAACAATATTTATATTTATACATATATATATACTCAAGCATATGACTTTCTTTACTTTGCTGCTATGGGCTCTAGCCCCAGATCTTTTGGAGACCTAGCAACGCCCCTGCCACACAGACAGAGAAACCTTCAGAAATTGCTAAAATAAATCCCTTAACACCTCCTGAGGGGCTGCAGGCTCCAGATTTTGTGTCACATGGCTTTGCCCCCCCCAAAAGCCCCCTGACCACCCCCCTCCACCCTATATGCTATGCGTGGCTGCTGAGCTCCTTTTCCATTACAGCACTCTATACTGCTCCTCCTCCGCAGGGTTCAAATCACATTTCTTTATAACACAGCCAGTCCGCCACGATCTGCACAGGGCGCATCTGTCTACTGCAACTACACTGCCTTTCCGACCAGAGAATTTGACAGGTCAGAACGGCAACATAAAAGCAAAGACACAAAAAGGCAATGCGCACTGGCCTAGCGCATTATCTTCAGGTTGAAATGTATTAAAAAAAGGTTAAAAACATACTCACAAGCGAACTGTAAAAACAGGCATGTCATGCATTGCAAGAACCTTCACGTCGATAACCACATGTGCTATGCAGTTGCCATCTCACACAGAGAAAATGGCTAACGCGTTTCAAGGTATACACCTCTTCTGCAGAGCCCTAGAAGCCAGATACACCCTGTGAAGGCTTACAGACTGTGTGTAAAGGAATGTGATTTTAGCCCTATGTAGTGTGTGTGTGGGGGGGGGGGGGGGGCTGTATACAGTGCTGGGGTGGGAAAGGAGCTCAACAACATGACCTGCCAGGAGTGATCCCTGTCCTCTGATTCTCCAGCGGTGATCCCTGTCCTCTGATGTAAGGAGGAACTCAAAACTCTTAGGCCCCTTTCATACATGTGGACCAATCCGGCGGACCTATTCGGACACTCCATTCACCTCTATAGAGCAACGGATGTCCGAGATGACATGTCCGCTGACACCTGCCGCTATCTGATCCGGTCTGCTAAATCCAGACGGATTGAGACTCTATTTTCCATACATCTGGCAGATTGGATTGAATGGGATCAGATGAAAACGGACAGACGGGTCCATTTGTATCCGATCTCCGCATAAAAGACAGCAGGGCTCTGGCAGATCTGTCTCTACACAGTGAGCAGAGATGGACCTGTCATCCGCCGGTCAGTGTGCCCGCGGCTCGTCGGCGGACATCGGATGAGCTGCTAGAGCCAAAAAGCAGGGAACTGCCGATGTAAACACGGCGGTTCCCTGCTCTGTCAATGGGGACATAAGAAATCGACTGATTCCTGTCACTGGGATCAGTTAGATCTCTTATGCCCATGGTAGCCCAGCCCCCCACAGTCAGAACACACCCAGGGAACACAGTTAACCCCTATATCGCCCCCTGCAGGTTAACCCCTTCACTGCCCATGACATTTATACAGTAATCAGTGGACATTTAAATTTGTAATCGCTGTATAAATGTCATTCGTCCCAAAAAAGTGTCAAAAATGTCCGACATGTCCGCCCCAATATTGCAGTACCGCTAAAAATCGCAGATCGCCACCATTACTAGTAAAAAATAAAAACCCCAGAAATTAATTCTCATCATCCGTAAACGCGGCAACTTTTGCGCAAACCAATCAATAAACGCCAATTGTGATTTTTTTTACCAAAAATATGAGGAAGAATATAAATCGGCCAAAACTGATGAAAAAAAATGTTTTTTTATGTATTTTTTTGGATTTGAATTTTAGCAAAAAGTAAGAAATAATTTTTTTTTGCAAAATTGTCGCTCTTTCGTTGTTTATAGCGGTAATCAGAAATGACGCAGAGGTGATCAAATACCACCAAAAGAAAGCTCTATTTGTGGGAAAAAAAGGACGCAGATTTAGTTTGGGTACAACGTCACACGACAGCGCAATTGTCAGTAAAGCGACGCAGTGCCAAATCGCAAAAAGTGCTCTGGTCCTAACCTGGGAACTCCTTCCGGGGCTGAAGTGGTTAAGCTACTTTGAGTATCTTGGCATGCGGCGGGTGTATCTGCATACACTGTGGAACTGGTGGGTGATAGTGGGGGGGGGCCCAGGTCAACTTTTGCATCGGGACCCACATGCCTCTGCCTGGCTCCATCCTAAAAGACATTTACCAAACAAAATTCTGACTTTAAAAGTCAGAATTTCGTTTTGTAAATTTCTTTTGGGATGGAGACAGGGCTCTTCTGTAGTGACACAACAGAAAGGAATGGAAATTCTTTAGAACTGACAAGAAATGTTACATGAATTTGGAATTTACAGCAGAGCAACAATAGAAAATAAAGATGCAATCTTTATGACTGATTTTATCATATTGCATTTGTAGACTCTTGGCACAGATCCTGTTTTGACATTCAGTTAATTAAAATAGATCTTTAACAAATCTAAATTGCTCAAACTGAGCACATGACAAAAAAATCTGCCTAAGAAGAATTTATCTTCAGTGCAAACGCATCAAAGTGCCCATAAATATACTAGAGGTAGCTGGAGTTACATGGAAGTTTCCCATTTTGTAGTAAAATGTGACCTTGGCTTCACTTATTCCTGCTATCCAAGTCTCCCCATAGATCATCCTCGAAAAAGAAAGCCTCAATGACCAATGTGGAGGTGTTGGAAGTGGAAAGGACAACCTCAAATTCTACAGGAAAACAGCATGTATCATCAGTTTTGTACTCCATATATCCAAGAGTGGACCCCCCCCCCCCCAACTCCAACAGGAAAGGTGAAGGTTGTGGAGGTGTAACCAGT
>BLSH010164837.1:550718-570849 GCA_018402905.1 Glandirana rugosa | reverse complement strand
GCCTCTGCCTGGCTCCATCCTAAAAGACATTTACCAAACAAAATTCTGACTTTAAAAGTCAGAATTTCGTTTTGTAAATTTCTTTTGGGATGGAGACAGGGCTCTTCTGTAGTGACACAACAGAAAGGAATGGAAATTCTTTAGAACTGACAAGAAATGTTACATGAATTTGGAATTTACAGCAGAGCAACAATAGAAAATAAAGATGCAATCTTTATGACTGATTTTATCATATTGCATTTGTAGACTCTTGGCACAGATCCTGTTTTGACATTCAGTTAATTAAAATAGATCTTTAACAAATCTAAATTGCTCAAACTGAGCACATGACAAAAAAATCTGCCTAAGAAGAATTTATCTTCAGTGCAAACGCATCAAAGTGCCCATAAATATACTAGAGGTAGCTGGAGTTACATGGACGTTTCCCATTTTGTAGTAAAATTTGACCTTGGCTTCACTTATTCTTGCCATCCAAGTCTCCCTATAGTTCATCCTCGAAAAAGAAAGCCTCAATGACCAATGTGGAGGTGTTGGAAGTGGAAAGGACAACCTCAAATTCTACAGGAAAACAGCATGTATCATCAATTTTGTACTCTATATATCCAAGAGTGGACCCCCCCCCCCCTCCAAATGACAGTTCTGTTTCCAGTGAAGGCTCGGGTTAATTCTACAGCATCCTGCATGGAAATGGCGTCTTGTTAGATGTCCTATAGTCTACTTGAGTTTGCCACATTCTGATTGTATGACTGAGTCCCCTCCCTTTCCCTAATGGACCTGAGGAGTTCTTTCATGAATAATCCACTAGGCTTTAACTTTGGTCTATCACTGAGACATATCTATCCTATCCAGTTACCAGGATCTACAGTGCCACTTCCATGGGCCTATATGGAGTTATCCTTTGGGGGGCCCTCTACGGTGCGGGTGACTCTGTTCATGAGTGAGGCTGTCTAGCTTTTTCTTGTCTATACATTTTTCCCTTCTCCTGGGACCATTTTATGGACAGCAATGACTACAAGTACCATCTACCTGCTTGTTATTTAATAGATTGATGATGAACTGAAAGTGTTTAAGTAAATCGCCATTCAACCAGTCCTGAAGAAGCGGTGGTGGACCACGATACGTGTCAATAATAATGGTTTTGATATTAATAACATTTTGGATCTAGAATTGTTAGGCCGCATTCACACAGGGGAGACCTGACTTCAGCGTGAATTTGCTAGGCGATTTCAGCACGACTTACAACACGACTTCATGCCAGGCGACTTTGCCTGTGGCCAATCAGAGCAGGGAGGGAGGGGGTTGCCCTGGATAAATTATTTTCTTTTCACTGTAAAGTCGCTTCCATTCAGATGGGGGATCCGACTTGGAGGCGACTTCTATTCAATCCTATGGGCAAAAGTCGGATAGAAGTCATGCAGGAACCTTTTCTGAAGTCGCTCCGACTTCAGTAGTGTACATTAAGACGGCTCCCATTCATTTCAATGGGATTTCAAATGTCAAGCCACTTGGGGCGACTTGAGGCGACTCATGTCGGAGCGCAAGCCACCCCTGTATGAATGGCTACTTAGCATGTCTTATTTAAAGATTTTATGTAATCAATGCGCTTGTTTTTTTAGGAATGGATATATGACATTGTGACCTTGGATTGCTACATTCTTCCCGGGTACATTTATATTCCAGTTATTTGTGATGGGTATTTTTATTCATGTAAATTCAATATTTTGGGATGGTACCTTCGAGAAAATAAAATAGGCTATGTTGTGGATTTCATTTCTCTCTCTATTTCAGTTATGTTACAGTATACAAATACATTTTAGACAAATGTGGTCTTCCAACCTTGTGACATCAGTTTTGGGAAGGTCCTTTTCTGTTCCAGTATGACTGTCCCTGTGTACAATGCAAGCTCCATAAAGACATGGTTTGATGAGTCTGGTGTGGAGGAACTCGAGCAACCTGCACAGAGCCCTGACCTCCACCCTACTGAACACATTTCTGTTCCAGCAGCAATGTTCTCCAGTGCACAAAGCCAACTTCAAATAGACATGGTTTGATGACTTTGATGTGGAGGAGCTCAAGCGGTCCTCACATTCAGAGCCCTTACCTCAACCCCACTGAACACTTTTCCATTCCATTATGAATGTGACCCCGTTCACAAACCCATCTCCATAAAGACATAGTTTAATGAGTTTGATGTGGAGGAACTCAAGTGGTCTTCCCAGAGCCCTGACCTCAACCCTACTGAGCACCTTTCTGTTCCAGCATGAATGATCTCCCGTGCACAAAGCCAACTCCAAATAGACATGGTTCGAATAGTGTGGTGTGGAAGATCTCAAGTGGTCTTCACAGAGCCCTTACCTCAACCCTACTGAATACCTTTCCGATTCATCATGAATGTGACCCCATTCACAAAGCCCATCTCCATAAAGACATGGTTTTATGAGTTGGATGTGGAAGAACTTGAGTGGCCTGCCCAGAACCCTGACCTCAACCCTACTGAATACCTTTCTGTTCCAGCATGGATGCTCTCCAATGAACAAACCCAACTCCAAATAGACAAGGTTCATTGAGTTTGGTGTGGAGAAACCCGAGAGCCTTGATCTCAGCTATACTGAACACCACTGGGATGAACTGTAATGCCCATTTTGAGCAAGGTCTTCAGAATTTTGTGGAAACCTTCCTAGAAGAGTAGAAGCTGCATAGTCCCCAGGGGTTCTTATATATGAAACATAGAAACAGAGAAGAGTGGCAGCAGAAAAAAAGACCAAGTGTTCCATTGAGTCTGCCCATTTTTTAACCCTTTTGTGTGAATATGCTAAAATTCACTTACTGTTGACTGACTCACTTCTTCTGCTGGAAGTCTGTTCCAAACATCAAGCATCTATCTGTTCCAAGCATAAACTACTCTTTCAATAAAATGATACTATCTAAGGTTATATATGTGCTTGATATATGTTTGACTAAGTTTTGGGGAGTATTGATGCAAAAAAAAGTGTGTTTTTGTAATTTACACAATGCATGTCAACAATAAAAAGTGTTGTTTCATAGGATCCAAATCAAAATTCCAACACTGCATTCCAATTACTTCAAAATTGCTTCAGAAATAAATGCCAGAAACTAAACATGAACACCCATGTGCATCTTCTTGATGCTGCTTTTACTGTCCTACTCTACATTATTACTACTCTTAAAGGGTAACTCCACTTTCGTGGGATAAAAAAATAGCAAATAAAAAAAAATAATATATTGCATACAATTGCAACACAGGTCATATTGTAATGGAATGTTATTAAAAATTACCTTTCCTTTTAAATCTGCAGCACTATAATTTTCTGAAAATGCAATATGGCAATGTGGAGGTGTTCTCCATACAGAATGTACCCCAGAGATATAGTTTCTTGCTTGTGTGATTGGCTCACTGATTTTCCCAGAAGTCTGCACTAAGCTACAAATCAGATTTCAGGCATCCCCTCAACAAAAAGGAGTCCGAAAAGGAAATCACATCTAAAGGGATGCAGGCCCAGCCACTTTCCCAATTAGAGCCCTGCAGGTGCTGCAGCTGAAGGATAATTATGAAACCAATCCCATTAGATTCATTTTCCCACATGGACACAGATAAACACACAGGGATTTCTTCAGAACAAATGATAGGAATTTGCAACAATGTTTATTAAAATCCTTGCAATGTACATAGATTACCCAGGAGAGATCTATAAACGGCAATTCGCACGCGCGCAGCTAGGGGTCAAGTGCACGTCGCCGACAGCGCGCTCTCGTGCCTACTGCACGCTCCCTGAGTGGGGCTGCCGGTGGACTCGATGCCTGCCGGCGACGTGCGAACGCCTGCTACAGAAGAATGTAAACACGGCGGTTCCCCGCTGTGTCAGGCGGCATGACAGTGATCTACTGATTCCTGTGATCGGGATTAGTTAGATCTGTCATGCCCCTGCCAACCCAGCCCCCACACAGTTAGAACACACCTAGGGAACACAGTTAACCCCTTGATTGCCCCCTGCAGGTTAACTCCTTCCCTGCCAGTGATATTTATACAGTAATCAGTAGCTATTTTTAAATCTGATCACTGTATAAATGTCAATGATCCCAAAAAAGTGCCAAAAATGTCCGACATGTCCGCCGCAATATCGCAGTCCCGACAAACAGAGCTATTCCTGTTCATTCATTCTGTGCAGCTACAAAGAAAGGGTCCTCATTCCCTTACTCTTCTCAAAGTGAGACATCAGGGGTCTGTTTGGGCCCCTGTTATTTCACCAGAGCACCATCCCCAACAGGGCTTTTGAATAGTGAAAAAAACACCTTTCATGTAGGCTGTATGGGGTGATTTCTAACAGCAGCCCTTAGTGTTTGGAGCAGAGGTGTGCAGGAAACCCTCTCGTCACTTCGGCCTCTAACCAGGTTCTTGATACCTTACAGCACCCTGCAGTGCTCAATCCCACTTGCATGCTGTCAAGCGCATTCATTGCGAAATAGACACAAGGCAAACTAAAACTTTAGCCATTGTTATAGGAATGCTCCAAACTTTCCAAGATGCCGAACTGGCTTCCCATACGTTTCTAATGGACTGGTCCCACCTCCCCTTTCTCAATCTGGACTTTCCCCTCCTCATGGGAAAGATGCCTCCTGCAACCCAGAGGACCAACATTTGCCCTCACATTACCTTTGACAACAGCTGGGAATTATTCCCGACTCCAGGCACCCCGCCCGGAACTGAATGCGGAGAGGAGACTCTAAACATGGATTATTGTTATAGAGCAAATTCTCATTAAATAAACCTCGGGCTGACACAGATGCTGTAAGTAGATTTCATTTCCCGCAGAGGAAGAGTGAGAGAAATATAATCAGCCTTCAGAACAAAAAGCAGGACTGTGTTACTGGGGCGAGATATTAAAACCAGCAACATCCGAGAGGTCTGGTGTTTGTTGCTTTCATTCCAGAAGTTTATGGTACAGTCTCATGGCAGATGAATGTGCAGAGAGCTGAATGTGAAAGTCATTATGAGGGTCCATTTGTTTTCCATTAAACCAAACTCCAGGTGGCTATATGATAAAAAGAAAGTTTAATGTACTTGTGTCTTCCTTTCAAATAAACATTTTACATGCAGCCAGCATAAGTACCTGATTCTGCCTTCCTATGATCCGCTGCATAGTAACGTGGTAGAGGGAGGGGCAACTCTGAAGGCCAATCAGGATTTGCTTCATATACAGTATATTACCAAAAGTATTGGGACACCTGCCTTTACACGCACATAAAATTTAATGCCATCCCAGTCTTAGTCCGTAGGGTTCAAAATTGAGTTGGCCCACTCTTTGCAGCTATAACAGCTTCAACTCTTTTGGGAAGGCTGTCCACAAGGTTTAGGAGTGTCTATGGGAATGTTTGACCATTCTTCCAGAAGCACATTTGTGAGGTCAGGCACTGATGTTGGATGAGAAGGCCTGGCTCGCAGTCTCCGCTCTAATTCATCCCAAAGGTGTTCTATCGGGTTGAGGTCAGGTCTCTGTGCAGGCCATTTAAGTTTCTCCACCCCAAACTGGCTCATCCATGTCTTTATGGACCTGGCTTTGTGCACTGGTCCAATTCATTTGGTGGAGGAGGGATTATGGTGTGGGGTTGTTTTTCAGGAGTTGGGCTTGGCCCCTTAGTTCCAGTGAAGGGAACTCTTAAAGCGTCAGCAAACCAAGAGATTTTGGACAATTTCATGCTTCCAACTTTGTGGGAACAGTTTGGGGATGGCGCCTTCCTGTTCCAACATGACTGCGCACCAGTGCACAAAGCAAGGTCCATAAAGACATGGATGAGCGAGCAACTTGACCTGACCTCAGAACACCTTTGGGGTCAATTATAGCAATGGCTTCAAACCAGGCCTTCTCGTCCATAATCAGTGCTTGACCTCACAAATGTGCTTCTGGAAGAATGGTCAAACATCCCCATAGACACTCCTAAACCTTGTGGACAACCTTCCCAGAAGAGTTGAAGCTGTTATAGCTGCAAAGGGTGAGCCAAATCAATACTGAAACCTAAGGACTAAGACTGGGATGCCATTAAAGTTCATGTGCGTGTAAAGGCAGGCAAACCAATACTTTTGGTAATATAGTGTATGTGCTAACAGGGAACATGTAGACAGGAACAAAGAGTAGAGTGAGGACCTAAAGTGGAATTTCACCTGAGAAGGGAAGTTCTGCTAATCCACCTCCTCCCCCTCCACTCTACTCAATGTAAACCCTTTTTGATTTTCTGGGAGTACCTATTTGCCCCCCCACTTCCTGCCTGCAGCCTCCTGGGATACATCACAGGTCCCAGGAGGTTGTGGGACCATTCTGAAGCCCAGTATGTCTCACTCATGTGCAGTGGGGAGCTGGCTGTGAACCAGCAGGAAGTCACAGCCTGGTTCCAACAATTAACATGGCGGGACCTGGGACTCAAAGACCAGCAAAGGATCTGCCCAGGTGAAAACAGCGCTGGCTCCTTGGGCTGGTAAATGTATTTTTATTAAAAGTCAGCAGCTACGGTATTTGTAGCTTTGTAACAAAGCAGGAGCTCCTTTTTAAAGCTGGGTTCACACTGAAGAATGGAGCGGCTCACAGCAGGGGTCCGGTGCATCCCCATTCACTGTTTCAGGTCCGATTTCAGCATGAATATTTGGCTAAATTCGGAGCTGAAACGGACCAGAAGACGCACAGGGCTCCTGTGCAAATTGAACCGGAGCCGCTCTGGAGATGTGTGAACTGGCTCCATAGGGGATGTTGGACAAAAAAGAACTGACCCGATTTCCCCATCCACAGCATCCATGTGGATGGAGGAATCCACCCCTCTGTGTCTTTGTATTCTGATGGTGGGGACTTCCCTGCCGTCAGAATATACAGATCAGCACTGCAATCTATAGCCTGCAGCATAGATCGAGCAGAAATATTCCAACAGGCTGGTTGAACAGATGTCCATCCATTCATGGACCAAAATTCCCCTGGTCCCTGCTGAAACAGCAAAATTTAAATCCATATATAGCCTGCTTAACCACTTCCGCCTGTTCACAGTAGATTTACTGCAAGTGGGCGGCACAGCCAGGCACTGCGACACCCTTACGTTACGTAGCAGTGTACTTCCTTGTTTAGCAGTGCGTATGCTGCTTGCTAGGCATACTGTTAACCCCTTTATGTTAACTACTTCCCAGCCAGTGTTATTAGTACAGTGTACAGTATTATCACTGAACACTGTAGTAGTGTAACCAGTGTCATTTAGTCAGTTAGTGTCCCTCCCAGCCAGTGTCTGTTAGTGTCAGATTGCCTGCCACACTATCACAGTCACACTATAAGTCTCTGATCACCGCCATTGCCAGTATAGTATCTGTACGGATCAGTGTCATGATCAGAACTATACTAGTGTCCCCAGAAATGGACTTTGGTTTTTACCAAAGACATACGGTACCTCCGTAGGGGCTGCTGAGTGTTGTGGTCCACCTGTCACCCTGCCCAGCCCGGCATTCACTTCCCAGACACTTCCAAGACAATGACAGTCCATGAGCTTTGTTTTTATATTTTATTGAGGGATTTGAACTTGGATGGGGAATAGGAAGTATGGGATGCCCAATGAAATTTAGCAAAAACTTGGGACAACTTATATACACTCCGGTATATACACTGCTTTCTTCCTCCTGCACAACTCTTGCTGCGGAACATCACTCCTCAGCTCCTCCAGCACTCTACTTGCCTGAGCTTCCTAGCACAGCTAGCATATTAAAGGTTGGGCCTAGCACTGGCTCAGCTAGGCATTAGCAATTGCCTTATTACAAGCAGGCACCGCGGGCCCCTATAGTGTAGCAGTATAGAAAGTTCTGATGCTAGCTGTCCCACAGATGGACTACTGATCCCAGTCAGCCCTCTTCAGGCCCGGCCAGCCCTCCTGGCCACAGCTGCATGACTCCATTGCCCATGACACCGCATTCCACTCCACTGGCTCTGCACCCATCTCAACTGCAATCTCCCAGTCTTCTCAGGCGTGCCTCCCCAGTCCTCCCCACTGTGCATGTCACTCACCAGCCCTCCTGGCTGCAACCGTTGGTTCCCTCCTGAAGACTTTCCCAGCAGTACTAGCTCTTGCTGTCCTCTCCTGATCCTCCTGTGTCTCCTGTCCAGAACCTTCACGATTTCTTGAAGGGCTCCGTCCTGCACCCGAGCCTAGGCCCAAGGTCACCCCCCCAGACTGGGGAGCTCCCTTGAAGGCACTGACAGCATAGTACTCCATCTCCAGTTCTTCCACTGACAACTCCCCCCAAGCTGGGCTGACCCTGGGTATTTAAGGAGGCCTGCCCCCTGCCAATACAATTTGGGGATTGGTCAGTTCTCTTCAGAGTACCCCAGGCAGCTCCACCTCCCCTCTCCTCCTCTCTTTCTAGCACCCTCTAGAAAGAAGAGGAAGGTCTTGGTGATGCTGCCTGTGAGTCACCAGCTGCTACCCTGAGCCACTCCCAGCCCCGATCAAACAAAAAACAAACAGGCCTGACTTCCAGCCAGGTCTGCTTAAATTTGCCTACCCTCACAACAATCCTAATATAACATAAAATAACACCTACCTATGTAGAGGGTGCAACACTAAATTTATGAAGAATTTTGATTGCATACGTTATTTTAGAACAATTGACATCATCACTGGGTCTCTGTGCTTCTCTATGGCTGGTGGGAGGAGCCAATAGGGTGCTGTACATAGTTAGTTTCCTGAAAACATCACAGCACTCTACCTCAGTACTCCTCTCAAGAGCGCCCACCCTGATACAAACAGTGGCCTGGCTCTTGGGAATCGTTATGCAAACATCAAAATACCTTGATGGGTGGATATCAGTCCAGAGGTGTGGATGATTCTAGGCAGGCTATGCACGCAGACTGCCCTAGGTGACCCCCGCATGTAATGCTGAGCCTCTACGATTGAAAGAACTGATAATGAATGAAAGGGATCAGGCTGGGGAGGAAAATGATAGATGATGCCAGATGTCCTCCAGTCAGGAAATGAGGGGGGCACTATTTGACTTGCTGCAGCTTCTAATGCACACTGTGAGAAGCTCACAGTTTGCAGTGAAATTAGACTAAGCAATTTCAGTAAAGAAAAACAGTTGCGCTAAATAAACATTAAAAAATGGTGAAAGTAATAAGTGTATAAACTCCAAATGAAAATGAAAATGAAAGTAACGTCCAATATTGATTGGAAAAAATTCCTTTAAAGTCCGTTTGGGAGACGTGCCCCTGGAAGACATCACGTATGACGAAACATGTAGGGCGGAGCTACGTTTGACGTCACCACGCCTACACGTTCTGGAGGAACGGGAACGTTTTTATTTTGCCGGCAAACATTTCCTATGTGCTTTTAAGATCGTTTTTTATGTGAGTATTCACTTGTCTTATACAATAAATCTGTCTCCCAAACGGAATCACGCTATGAGACTGTTCTCCTTTCCATGACTTCGTTATATGGTGTCCTATGAATGAGATTCTCGGTTGGAGAGAGGCTGGAGTAGGCTGTCTATCCTATCAGATGTATGCTCACTAGGAAGAGAGGACCTTTTGGAGTGTGATACCCCGCAGAGGGTTATATTTCTGCCAGCGCTCACGACTTGCTAGCGATAGTAAGTCCATTACCTCCTTTTATCAACTTAGAGGTGCACTATCTTCCGGTGGTGGTCTTTTCACCCTTGTGTCGCTTTAAAGGAAGAACTGAGTCTCAATACTTTCACTTCTGCATGGTGTTGGAGTGATTTTCAGGACATTTTACACCTAAATAACCACTTTGGAATCAAGTCACAGAGTTTCTTAACTGTTGGTGTTGGACTTTAAAGGAATTTTT
Source organism: Glandirana rugosa (assembly GCA_018402905.1). Classification (NCBI taxonomy): domain Eukaryota; kingdom Metazoa; phylum Chordata; class Amphibia; order Anura; family Ranidae; genus Glandirana; species Glandirana rugosa. The sequence goes on along the minus strand of BLSH010164837.1, from coordinate 561,006 downwards.
TCCAATCAATATTGGACGTTACTTTCATTTTCATTTTAATTTGGAGTTTATACACTTATTACTTTCACCATTTTTTAATGTTTATTTAGCGCAACTGTTTTTCTTTATTTATATTTTTGGTGTTATTATCACATTATATGTTGCTGCTGCACTGAAACTTTTAGCGCAATACTAACCACTCTTTATTTTAAGCAATTTCAGTACAGGAGATGAACCTCTACAACCGTGCCAGACTGTGGGGAAGGCTGGATTGCAGCTATAGATATTAAGATAAAATTAAATAAAAAGACTTACCAGGATGGATAAATAAAGAGTAACAGAAGAGACTGAATTCTTACCCGTCCTGGAGAAAATGCTGCTTTGGACTCCCTGCCATTTTCTAGCCCATTTCTCCAGACTCTCTGCAGAGGTGGTCGGGATGCCCAAAAGCCTAGGCATGTGATCACATGATGTCTGTTGAAAGGAAGGTGTGGAATCCACACCGGCCAATCCTTGCCTTTCAACAGAGACTTTGTGGCCAAATATGTAGACACCATGTCACTATCCATAGAGCAGGTAGGAGGCAGGGCAGTGACACAGAGTCTGCAGAATTCTGAAAAGTTTATACAGCCACATAGTTCCTGGTCTGCAAAGGCCAAGTCTCAGGACATTTCTGTCAAATGAAATACCATTGCTGGAGGTAGGGAGGAGAACCTCCTCTCCATATCCTTTTATTTATTTTCCGAACAAAAATAGCATAAGGTATGTGTTTGGCAGAATTTGGAGGACCATTCCCTCATATATGTCCCATCATCACCTTAGTTTATCTACCCTGCAGAAGGGTGTGTCTGCTCAGAGCTAATCACAAATATATTTTCACACATCCTGATGGCTTTGGTCCATCGCCGAGTACTTAGCTGCCAAGTGTTGAAATAATGAATTTATTTATCTGTAAAATAAAAGAATTTGACACATTAGACACGAAGATGTTCTTGGGCAGAAGCACACAAAGAAGCGTTTATCTGTCGATATCTTGGTAACACTGCGATTATTGTCCTGAGTCCCGCGGCTCAAACACTGCTGCCTTTGAATCCCAGCTCAATATTAGCTTCATGGAGTCACGCAACACAAACTGGTTATGGTCCAAAACAGTTCATCCATAAATATAGGCAGATGACGGTCTGAAGACAACATGTCCTCATAGTCTGAGGTTGCTAAGGAGTCTTATCATTCTAGAAATATCTTATCATCGCTCCACCAGAATCCAAATGAGTAATGGTATTGTAACAGTAGGGCCTTGTTTTACAAACTCAAGCAGTTTGGTATTACCGGCATCAACCGATTCCAACCTGAACTGGATAATGACCGTTGAAATTTGACAGACTGAGTTTGTAACTAAAGGACAACACAGACATGAAATGTACACAACCAATTCATGTAATGGTTCATGTAATGGTTCACCCAATGAATAAGATGGTATCAATCAATTCCAAACTGAACTGAATAATGACCATTGGAATTTTAAAGTTTGAGCTTGGTTTGTAGCTGAAGGACAATACAGACAAGGGGTGTACACAACCAACTCACGTAAGGGTTCACCCAACCAAGTAAAACTAGAACGCCCAAGTTTCTCTAAAGGTGGTATCAGTCAATTCCAACCTAAACTGCAAAATAACAGCTGAAATTTGAAAGGCTACGTTCGGTTTACAGCTAAAGAACAATACAGACATTAGATGGTGCACAACCAATTCACATAATGGTTTACCCAATCTATATAAACAATTTCTCCCTAAACTGGAAAATGTCTGCTGGAATTTTAAAGATTGAGTTTGGTTATAGCTGAAGGACGATACAGACATGGAATGGTACACAACAACCAATTCACATAATGGTTCACCCAAGCAATATAAACTAGAATGCTCAAGTTTCTCTAAAGGTGGTATCAATCAATTCCAACCTGAACTGGATAGTGACCATTGGAATTTGAAAAACTGAGTTTGGTTTGTGTCTGCAGAACAAAACATATATGGGATGGTACCCAACCAATTCAGGTAATGGTTCACCCAACCTATATAAATTGGAATGCCCAAATTTCTCTAAAGGCAGTCTCAATCAATTACAACCTGAACTGGATAATGACCTTTGGCATTTAAAAACTGAGTTTGGTTTGCAGCTGAAGAACAACACAGACATTGGATGGTACACAGACAATTCATATAAGGATTCATCCAACCATCATGATCTAGAATGCCCAAATTTTTCTAAAGATGGTGTCAATCAATTCCAACCTGAACTGGAAAATTGCCATTGTAATTTGAAAGACTAAGTTTGGCTTGTAGCCGAGGGATGATATAGACATTAGATTGTACAGAGCCAATTCATGTAATGGTTCACCCAACCATCAAATTCTAGAGTGCCCACATTTTCCTAAAGATGGTATCAATCAATTACAACCTGAACTGAATAATGACCATTGGAATTTGAAAAATGTAGTTTAATTTGTAGCTGAAGAACAACACAGACATCGGATGGTACACAACCAACTCACGTAATGGTTCCCCCAACCATCTAGAATGCCCAAATTTTTCTAAAGATGGTGTCAATCAATTCTGACCTGAACTGAAAAATGACCACTGGAATTTGAATAAAACATGGGTAGGACTGAATAACGTGTCTTCAGTCCTGGGTTCCATCAATCAATGGGTGGGACTTTGAATGAGTTGCATACAGAATGCACCTCTTCCCAGATTCATAACAAAAAGAAGAAGTTTGGGACTTTGGATGAGGTATATAACAGACCATAGGATAAAAATGCATAAAATGTATTTATTATAATAATAGTAGCCATAGTTCATAATGATATAATATACCTATGAAAATTCATATATATACACAGGCTCAATTCCATTTCATATATGTACAGATGTAAGCATTCAAAGCCATTAGAATGTATAAACATATTTGATGTAGGTAGTAACCATAGTACATAGTAATATAATATGCGTATGAAAATTCATATACATACACAGACTTGGTTGCATTTCATATATGTACAGGTGTAAGCATTCAAAGTCATCCATACCAGTTGCAAGCATAAGCGCTCCATGTAAATGCATGATACCAATCAAAGTATAGAATAGAGTAAATTTATCATAAAATAAAGTCATGACTGCATCCTGGATATGCTTGATGCGTTTCGTGGTATACACCACTCTTCAGGGGCGAATGCGCCAACATTAGAAAAAGCATAAATACTAAATCCAGCTTGAAAAGTATGTGTGTTATCAAAAAGCAGAGAGGAATGTCCAATTCGACTGACTTACATGGAGCAAAGGAGTGAGACCATGCGGTGTAGTCAACCAGAGGGCCAATAGGGTAGTCTGTACCGGGAGCTGAGGTAAGGGACCCATGATTGACGCCAATATACAACAAATATTCCCACGGAGTAAAACTGTGTGTGAGATAATGAAGGCAACTGGCATTGATGGCTTTGAATGCTTACACCTGTACATATATGAAATGCAACCGAGTCCATGTATGTATATGAATTTTCATACGCATATTATATTATTATGTACTATGGTTACTCCCTACATCAAATACGCTTATACATTCTAATGGCTTTGAATGCTTACATCTGTACATATATGAAATTGAATTGAGCCTGTGTACATATATGAATTTTCATACGTATATTATATCATTATGCATTTTTATCCTATGGTCTGTTATATGCCTCATCCAAAGTCCCAAACTTTTTCTTTTTGATTGGAATTTGAAAGATTGAGTTTGGTTTGTAGTTGAGGGATGATACAGACATGAGATGGTACACAACCAATTCATGTAATGGTTCACCCCCCCATCCACAGGGACCTAAATAGCTGGACTCAAATGGTCCACTCCTGGATGGGAAGAATCAGTGTCATAAAAATGAATATACTGCCCAGACTGCTATTTCTATTTCAAATGATCCCATTCAAGGTTCCCCCTGAGTATTTTACTATCATAATGTCTCTATTGTGCAACTACGTTTGGAAACGCAAAAGGCCTCGAATCTCTAGACAATGCCTTTATAAACCAAAAGCAGAAGTAGGCCTTGCCTTACCTGACGTCAAGTCATACTTCCTAGCCATAATTTTATCCAGAATCTTGGATTGGAAACATCATAAAGAAAATAAACTATGGGTTAAAGTAGAATGTGACCTTAGTGGCAGAGACCTGTACACACAAGTCTGGATCCCTGCCCACCATCGATCATTGTCAGACACTACTTCACCCCTGTCCAAAGCAACCTTCTCGGCGTGGGATACAATCCAAAGGTCGCACAAATAGCTTCCTAATTCCCCACTAATGCCCTAAACAGGCCACTCATACTTTTTACCGGGAAACAATAATCCCAATTTTTTTGCATGGTCCTCACAGACGCCAGTCCTCCTCCATCAGGTCATTTCCTCCAAGGGCCTGACCCCCTTATCCTCACTACAAAGTGAGAACACAATAACCCACCTGGATAGATGGAGATACCACCGGCTCTCCCAGTTTATAAAATCTCTACCTAAGCCACTAAGAACGCTTGCTGACCTTACACCAGTGGAATTCATTCTAGCAAATGACCAACCTCCACAGAGGCTCATCTCACAATTTTACCATGCCCTACTTTCACTGAAAACAAAACGATGGCCGATGTTTCTATTGAACTGGGAAAAAGATCAACTCCAACCTTTAACTGATGACCAACGCTCCACTATTCTACAATTAGCTCATACCTCATCCATTTCCTCCAAAACCGAAGAAATAAACAACAAACTATTAACGAGGTGGCACTACACCCCCGACACCCTCCATAGAATTTATCCAGAGTCTTCAGAACAGTGCTGGAGGGGGTGTGGAGAAAAAGCCACCCATGCCCACATATGGTGGACCTATTCTCTTATCCATCCATACTGGACGAATGTATTACATTGAATTGAAGTCATACAAGGGTCTGCAGTAGCTAATGACCCATGGGTTGTTCTTTTCAATTGTACGAGCGAGCCAGCAAGCACATATAAAAAATCCATTACCCCCACACCTGCTTTCCGCAGCAAAATCACTCATTCCTAGATATTGGAAACAGGCCACTATTCCATCTATTAGCCAGTTGCTATCTACTGTTGACCATATATATCATATGGAAGACATCACTCATGACCTTTGTGGCAAAATATCGATCTCTAATAAAATCTGATCTTGCTGGCTTGCATTCACTCACTCATCTACATATTCGGAAATTATGTCTCTAAACGTATGAATGTTCTTTCCGCATTTCATAAGAAAATCTATCCCTGGAGGTAGGGACATATTGCTCTTCCAACCCCCCTCCCCATTCTTCTTTCTCCCTTTTCTTCTATTTTTTTTTTCTACCTCCCCCGGTACTCTTTTCTTCTGATTTCATTGACTTCCTTTCAATGCCTAACACATACTATGTTAACTTGTATTTAGTTAATGTGACTGTGTACCTTGCGCTCTACCCTCCGCATGGTCTCAAGACCATTATGAATGGTCTCCCATGTGACTGAGGACTCCGACGAGCTTGCACTCTTACCTTTATTAATGTATGGTATGTTTCAAACTGTTTTACAGAAACTGTATTACCTATTCATCTTTTAATAAACACTAATTGAACAAAAAAAAGTAATGGTTCACCCAACCAGCAAATTCTAGAGTGTTCACATTTTTCTAAAGATGGTATCAATCAAGTCTAATCTGAACTGGAAAATGAGCGTTGGAATTTGAAAGACTGAGTTTGCTTTGTAGCTGAAGGATAATACAGACATGAAATGGTACTCAACCAATCCACAAAATGGTTCACCCAACCAAAAAAATAAAACACAAAATGCCCAAACTAAAGGACTTTAGGATTCACACTAGCTTGCACACTAAAATGGCCCGAATTAGAATGCAGACTGGTTTTTGATGTGTCGCAATTTACCACTGCACTTCATGTGAACAAGCCCTAACAACTTGTAGGAACTATGAACGACATCAAACATGATGTAGTCTGTCAAGAGCATTAACACAGCAGTTTTGCTTCTCTGAATCCCACTGTAACTTTTTTTTTCTGACGATCCTGCTAGTAGATATGTTATTTTTCCAGATCTTGTAACAGGGTGACAGCACTGTTCATACAGCAGTGAAATCACACAGCAGTATTGTCACCCATTGGACACCATGGTCTTGGTTAAATAAAAAGCAGCTCAAGGTCCAATGCTCCTCCTCTTCAGCGCCGTGCCCTGCAGTAACTCTTTTTGTGTGCGTCATTCAACCTGGAAGATTTAGGAGATACTTTGAGGGCAGAAGAGCTTCCCACTCCCCTAAGGGCGCATTAGCAAACAACTCTTAATTGACAGTGTAATGAAGCAGAGAGTGGTACCAATGCCATTATGTTAGCACACCCTTTGCACCATGGTAGATTAACCACCACTAAGAGAGAATCTGAAAAGGGCTGTGCGTGGCATGTGACTGGCCTCACGACTTCACACAAAGTAAAAATAGCACAAATAAAAGCATGACACACTGCTAGCAGGACAGGGGCCTCTATGGAGGTAAGGGGTCACAGTAACAGTGGATTGGGGGAGCAGGCAGGAGGAGAAACTGGCGGCCTCTCTGGTGCTGTCTAGCACAGTCATTTATTTTGGCCCTCAGTCTTCTGGTGTGTCATTCAACCCAGAAGACTGAGGAGATACTGTGAGTGCCGGGTGTCATAGACCCACCCCTGAGGGACCATCACCACAGCACCCTTAATTCACAGTGTAATGAAGAAGAGATTGCTGCTGATGTAAACATGTCAGCACTGCTCTTTGCATCATAGTGGATCACCCACCACTAGGACAAAATCTAAAAAGGACCCTGTGGGACTGGCTTCAAAACTTTGGAAAAAAGTAAGTAAAAAATATACAATAAGTACAAAAGTCTTCTGGGGGGACTCCTTAGGGGTAAGGGGTGATGATGGTAGCAGGTCAGGGAGCAGTCAGAAGAAGAGCCTGGTGGAAGTTTTGATACTATCCACTGCAGTAAATAATAATGAATACCCGATGTCCTGAGTCTTCTGGTGTGTCATTCAATCCAAAAGACTAAGGAGATACTGTGAGTGCAGTGAATCACCACAGCACCTGCAATTCTAAATGCAGGGAAGCAGAGAATGTCATCATGTCAGTGCCTCTTTCTGCACCATAGAGGACCACCCACTTCCAAGAGAAGATCCAAAGAGGACATTGTACACCATGTGACTGGCCTAACGACCTAACAAAAAGGCAAGTAAATGTCAATAAATTAAAAAAAACCCTGCTTTCAATGGCTTCTTTGGGGGTAAGGTAAGTCGGTTGTAGCAGGTCAGGGGAACAGTCAAGAAGAAAGTCTGGAGGCATCTCTGGTACATCCCATCGCAGTAATACATTTTGGTCATAAGATGTCCTCAGTCTTCCTGTGTGCCATTTAACCCAGAAGACTGAGGAGATGCTGTGAGTGCAGGGAGTTGTGGACTCACCCCTGGAGGGACATCACCACAACAGCAGGGTCAAGGGAGCAGTCAGGAGTAGAGTCTGGAGGCATCTCTGGTGCTGCCCCACAGTAATTAATTTGGGCCACAAGATGTCCTCAGTCTTGCTGTGTGCCATTTAACCCAGAAGTCTGAGGAGATACTGTGAGTGCAGGGAGTCATGAACACACCCCCAATGGGGCATCACCACAGCACTCTTAATTCATAAAACAGAGAGTGGGGCGAATGTCATCACCAATCTCTGCAACATAGAGGACCACCCACCTCTGTGTCATGTAACCAGCTTCAAAACTTTGGAAAACGATAAGTAAAGAAAACACTGCTGGCAGGTAGGAGATGGGGGTGGTAGTGGTTCGGGAGTGCAGTCAGGAGGAGAGCTGGGATCTCAGAGCTGGGCTTTGCCAATTTAACCCAATTTAAAGTAACGCACATCACTTGACATGAAGCCAACCTGCATCTTCTATTTTGATTGAAACGTTCAATAAAAGCTACTTGAGCTGTAAATGTGTGTACTATAGGTTCCTCAGCATAAGACACCCACCACAGCAAAATCGGAAACTGTCAGCCAGTGATATGGGAAGGCCATACACAGTAGGCGAAGTCTCAGGTGAAGGAGGATATGGGTCTTCAAAAATAATGTGAGTACGGTACCTAGAGATTCTCAATGAAATTCTTCATTAAATGTTTCTCTTTTTCCTTCCATACAAGAGCAGCGAAAACTCATAGAGACTCCAAAGGAGAAGAGCGCGGGATATTTTTGGAGCCGCATATTCAGAGGAAAGCTAACCTGCTCCATAGCCTGCTAGGTATTCCAGTGCTTGACTTGTATTCTTATTATGTCAGGTGTGTCAGTGTGTGACGGAGCGAGTCGACAGGAGCTGACATGTGATGCCGGGACTGCGAATGCTCTGGATCCACATTTTATCGCTCTTGCTGAAAAGATAAGACATAATTAAAGGATAAATTAAAGCTGAAGTGTATTCTGTTTATAATTGCCTTCCCTGGTTTCTTCCTCCTCCCCCATTAACATGCTATTACCATTAAAAAAAAATCTGTTTTCTTTGCATACCTCATTTTAAATGGGTCTCTGTCTTTCTCTATGCAATGCATGAAGACCATGGCTGGTGGAAGGGTCCGCCTAGGGTTGCCACCTTTTCTTCAAGCCAAAGCCGAACACTTTAGCCACGCATTGCAAAATGTTATTTTTAAGGGGGATCACTGTGGACCCTCTTGTAAAGGGGAACTTGAGTGAGTCCACTAAGGTAAGGGGGACTCAGATGTAAGGGGTGCCCTATGGACTCTGATGTAAGTGGGAGCTTTGGTGAGCAGAAACCCCCTTACATCAGAGTCCACAGGGCACCCCTTACATCTGAGTACCCCTCACCTTAGTGTACTCACTCACTTGGAGGCAGGAGAGAGAAGGGTGGGAGGGCGAGACTTCAGTTACAGACAATGGATGGTGAGCTCACTCACCCGAGGATGGAGGCTCAGGCATTGACACAACAATGTATCTGCCGGTTGCTGATCTTGAAACTTGCAGCCCACACATCCCTTTTTGGATGCACGGAATGCCGGGGATTGGAGTGTGGGTGGACAGACAGAGGGGTAGTGATGGGAGGAGGAAGAGCAGATCAAGCCCTCAATCCTCTCCTGTCCATGTATGGGGGTTGGTTCCAGGTGCACACCTATGCGCTCAGGGGTTGTGGTACTTGGGGAGCCCAGCCCATTCTGAATATTGTGTCCAGGTTTCAGGTGGTCTAAAACCTGGACTGTCCCAGTGAATCCTGGACAGATTGCAACCCTAAGCCCGGCAGGGAGCAGTACATAGCGTCCTGAACACATCACAGCACCCTGCCTCAGTGCTCCTCTCAATAGCTCTCACCCTCATGCAAGCAGTGGGCTAGTTCTACTTGGGAAGAGTTATATAAACATCAAAATACCTTGAAGGGTGTTCCAGGTATTGCCCATGTGATGCTGAGCCTCCAATAACTGAAATCCAATGGATGAATAAGGTGGGCCAGGGACAGTCAGGTTAGAGAGGACAGCACTAGATGATGCAGGACGTCCTCTAGACAGGAAATGAGGATGGCTGTGTCTGACTTGCTGCAGCTTCTATCGCACATTGTGAGATGTTCACAGTGTGCAGTGAAATCAGTGTAAGCAATTTCAGCTCAGGAGAAGAGCCTGTGCTCTGAAATAGAATATGTTCCAGCAGATCAATTAAGATAAGCCTGGCAAACAGGTGAAAATTAGTTTAGAGGTCTACTAACCAAAAAAATATGAAATATGATTTATGTGCAATGCTTCATTTGTGACTTCCTGATAAATGATTAACCACTTCAGATCCGCGCTATTGCCAAAGTACGGCTCCAGCGCGGAGCTGAAATGTCGGGAGGACGTCCATGGACGTCCTCCACTGCGCACGCTCCAGGCGCGCCCCCTGGCGGCAGCGGCGCGTGCGCGCCGCACGCTGCGCGAGCGTGCCCGTGGGTCGGGCGGACTCGATGTCCGCCCGAGACCCGCCAATCTCTTTTAGGAGCCTCAGAACGGGGAACCGCCGTTGTAAACACCTGCAGGTACCTGCAGGAGGGCTGTAAAGTCGAGGCGCGACCTCGGCATGAAACCGTTATCGCGCCTAGACTTCACCAATTAGTAAATAGTCCTTCAGTGTTTACTTCGTAACGTGTATTTAGTATAAAGTATAAAAAAACCAATCATCTGGAGATTTGATTAAAAGTGGACAAACGGTCCGAATAGAATTAACTAGACGAC
>BLSH010164837.1:515488-548315 GCA_018402905.1 Glandirana rugosa | reverse complement strand
CCCCCCCAGCATAAATTCCCTCAAACCAAAATTCTACCCAAACAAAAGTGCAAAAATTCTCCTTTCTCCCAGTACAATCTCCACCCTCAAATCCCACCTCCTAGCACAAATCACCCCCCCCAAGCCCGCTTCGTAGCACAAATCCTATCCCCCAAGTTCCCACCCATACGATTCAATTCTGGTCCGGACAAAAAAAGGGTCCTGCAGCAGTTTGGTGTGAATGCGGTGCCATTTCAGGCATACAAATTCATAGCTCAAATCGCACCCTGGGAATGTGCTGCGATTCATTTGCCAATTACATGCAGCGTCACGCACCGCAGCAGTGATCCCGGGCTCCAGTTGAAGGTGAGGAGAGCACAGCCAGCACCTCCTCCCAGCTCTCTCCCCCTCTCTGCTGCTGTCACTACTCCTATAGAGTGTTCACCGCTGTAGCAGTGAACTCACCATACGGCAACCCTTTCCCTCACATGAGTTCATTGTGCCAGGGGCAGACCCCCCCCCCAGCATTGGGTATGAGTTGCCCATTATAGATGAATTATTCCTATTCCTTTTGAAGGCCATTTGTCACTCATCACATGAGCTGAGAATTTTCACGCGAATATTTGCATAAACATTAATTTCTAAACTCTACTAATGCATTGTGAGCTTTCCTTCCTACTGAATTTCAAGACATAAAGTGAAGCAAGATCAGCCGAATCAGAAACAGAAAGTTTTAGGTATACATTAAAGTGGATGTAAACGCTTACCCAGTGAAGTGACTGGCCTCAGGTGATATACCGATTAACCACTTCAGCCCCGGAAGGTTTTGCCCTCTTAAAGTGACTGTATACCCTTTACAACCACTTTAATCTACAGGTAAGCCTATAATAAGTCTTACCTGTAGGTACCGAGACAATCTCCTAAACTTGCACCCTTTAGGAGATAATCTCTGTATACACTTGTGCTCTATGTGCCGTTTCTTCACTAGGGTCGTGCCGTGACTGGCGGCTCCCGTGCACGTGTGGGAGTGACGTCACGCAACTCTGACTAATCACAGAGCCGAAATCCGCGGCCCCGGAGGGGAGAGGGGCAAAGATGGACGCGGCTTCCCCAGGGGACAGCGCAGGCGTCGATTGTAGGTAAGTGGCACATAATAGGCTAGTATGCAATGTATAGTAGCCCATTATGCTTTTACTTTGCAGGTTACTTAAGAAGAAGTAAAACCCATCAGGGTTTATTTCCTCTTTAATGACCAGGCCATTTTTTGCGATGCGGCACTGCCTTATTTTAACTTACAATTTCGCGGTCATGCGACATTGTCCCCAAATAAAATTGGCGTCCTTTTTTCCCCACAAATAGAGCTTTCTTTTGGTGGTATTTGATCACCTCTGTGGTTTTTATTTTTTGCACTATAAGCAAAAAATAGCGACAATTTTGAAAAAGAAAAACAATATTTTTTACTTTCTGCTATAAAACACATCTAATAAAAAAATGTAAAAAATCGAATTTCTTCATCAATTTAGGCCAATATGTGTTCTGCTACATATTTTTGGTAAAACAAATTCCAATAAGCGTATATTGATTGGTTTGTGCAAAAGTTATACGTCTACAAACTATGGAATATTTGTATGCCATTTTTTACTAGTAATCAGCAATTTTTAGCGGGACTGTGACATTGCCGCAAACACTTTTGACACTTTTTTTGGGAACCAGTGATATTATTACAGTGATCAGTGCTAAAAATATCCACTGTTACTGTACTAATGACACTGGCAGGGAAGGGGTTAACATCAGGGGCGATCAAAGGGTTAAGTGTGTCCCTAGTTGGTGCTTGCTAACTGTGTGGGGGATGGTCTGACTGGATGAAGACAGAGATCCGTGTTCATGCTTAGCAGGAACACAAGTTCTCTATCTTCCTTGTCACTATGACAATCTGCCTTGTTTACATAGGCGTTCTGCCTCTCTGGGAAGCGATTGCAGGTGGCCGGCGGACATCTGGTCCACTGGACCTGCTGATTGGCTCCAATCCAATCTCTGTCCAATCAGCGCGCACGTGCGTCCCCCAGTGTCTATTTCATGAAATGACGTACGTCGTTTGGCACAATAGAGGTGACCTGCCGCGGTATATCTGCGTTAGACGGTCAGCAAATGGTTAGTGGAGTTGGGCAAACAATTCGAGCCAAGAAAAAGTTTGGCCCAAACATTGCTTGTTTGCCCGTTCGGCAAACACCCGAATTTACGAGGGGGGTGGCGGGGGTTGGTGGGTTATTCATTCGCCGAGCGCCCCACAATGCACTGTGCTCTGATTGGGCAAAGCTGCGTCCTTAACGACCGATGAGTCATCAGCTGTCAATGGGCTTCCCTGTTGCTGAATGGAAAAAAAAAAGTGAAAAAAATGGTGTGGGGGTCCCCCTAATCCATACCAGACCCAAAGGGGAACCCCACACCACCCCACAGTTTCAGGGGAACCCCACGGCAAAATGTAAAAAAAAAAACGGCCCCCCCAAAATCCATAACAGACCCTTATCAGAGCATGCAGCCCAGCAAGACAGGATAGGGGGGGAGCGAGCGCCCCCCACCCAAAAGCATCTTGTCCTTATGTTGAAAGAGACAATGGCTTCTTCCTGACAACCCTTGAAGGTAGTTGTGGGGGTCTGCGGGTGGTGAAGCTTATCGGAATCTGGAAGCCCCCTTTAACGAGGGGTTCCCCAGATCCTGCTCCCCCATGTGAATGAGTATCCTACTCATTCTCAAAAAAAAGTGTCAAAAATAAATAAAGACAAGTTTTTGACAATTCCTTTATTCAGAAAATAGAAAAACAATGTCCCCCAATGTCAATCACAACCCCAGATCCGAAAAAAGACAAAACACCCCCGCTCTGCCCACGACAACGTTTATCCCCCGAATGCCTGCTCTGCCCTTTGACAGTTCTTAAATAGGTAAGGGATGGGACCACCATGTGACTTCACCAGGTGGCCCCGCCCCTTATCTATTAAAGAACTGTAAACAGCATTTTCTTTTTAAATTTTGGCATGTGGTTCTCCTTAAAATCCATACCAGACCCTAAGGGCCTATGGATTGGGGGGACCCCCACGCCGTTCTTTTAAACATTTCTGTATTGCCGGCAATGGTATTGTATTTCCGGCAATTTAAATGTATTTTTTTTTCTTTATAAATATAATTTTTGCTGCAGCAGGTTCTATACACAGTACAGATGCGCCACTTTACAGGCAGACTAAGGGGGCCCCCCTTGTAGCTTTCAGCCTGTAGTGGGTAGAGCCTGCTGGTCCCCACCCACAGCTCTTATCTCTGGCACTGGCTATGTACAGCACAGTAATGATGTCACTGCTACGTCTACGTCTGATAATATCTGGGGTTGTAAGTACATTTGGTGCTTTACAAAGTGGATTTATATCCTTAGTGGCTTTTGAGGAATATTTAAAAATTAAAGTTTTTTTTGCCTGGCATTCAGCTTTATGTTTTGTATAAAAGTTGTGAATAAAAATGAAAAAGTACTTTTTTCAATTAAAATAGTGAACTGGAAATAAACAAAACACCAATGTTCCCAACTTCCAGAGTGGTAGGCTGATCAATCAGATTTCAAATTCAAAAATCGATAGCTTTATAGAGTTAGTAAGGAAATACAAAATAGTTTTAAAAGGGTAGAACATTGACAAACTTAAGCAGAAAAAATAGCTTTAAGCAGAAAAGAGAAATAGAGAGTCTATACTTATTTAACTGTTTGTCGAACCTGTCTGGATGGCACTGAAGCAGATGGAAACCCTCAACAAATGACATTTAGTTTGCTAAAGCGCTGCATATCATGTACTAATGCCATTTGTTACAAAAAATCCTAGTTTTTTTTGTTGTCCTTTGTTACATCTCATTGCTGTTGATCTCCTGTAGGCTCTTTGCAGCCACTTTCTGTCTACACAGTAACTCCAGCAATGGCTGCATGGCATTTCTCGCAGCATGTAATGGACCGTGCCTGCGCAATGCGTGTCGCAATAGGCACTTCTAGTTTCCATCACAACCCATGTGACAGGGTGACAACAGAGGAGCACAAATGAGAGATGCCACCCTATTATTAATATTATTATTATTATAATAAAGGGTTTAAATAGCTCTAAGAGTTTGCTCAACCTTGAACCCTATAACATGAGTTCCTGAGCAAGGACCTACATGGCAAATTTGCCAGGGATTATTTAACCACTTGCTGACAAGCCCCCTGGCATTGTACTGCGGGCAGGTCGGCTCGTTCCCACGAATCGCCGTCATTGTACTGCGGGCAGGTCGGCTCGTTCCCGCGAATCGCCGTCATTGTACATCAGTCGCGCCAATGGGTTTTGTGGGCGTGCGTGCTCCCACTACCCAGCGGGGGAGCCAATCAGCGGGTCTGGCGGACTCTATGTCCGCCGGCTACCCTCGATCGCTTCCCGCAGTGACAGAACAGGGATCTGTGTAAGTAAAGGCAGATCTCCATTCTGACAGGGAGATCACACAGATCCTGTCTTACTGCTATGCAGGAAGAGGGATCTGTGTGTTTCCCCAGTCACACAGCCCCCCATACAGTTAGTAACACTTCCCAGGGAACACATTTAACCCCTTGATCACTCCTGATGTTAACCCCTTCCCTGCCAGTGTCAGTAGTACAATAACAGTGCATATTTTTAGCACTGATCACTGTAGTAATGTCACTGGTTCCCAAAAAAAGTGTCAAAAATGTCAGTTAGGTGTCCGATCTGTCCGCCGCAATGTCGCAGTCCCACTAAAAATCGCAGATAGCTGACATTACTAGTAAAAAAAAAAAAAATAATATTAAAAATGCCATAAATCTATCCCATAGTTTTTGGATGCTATAACTTTTGCGCAAACCAATCAATATACGCTTATTGGGGGTTTTTTAACCAAAAATATGTAGAAGAATACATATCTAAACGAGCTTTTTTTCAAAATTGTCGCTATTTTTTTGTTTATAATGCAAAAAATAAAAACGCAGAGGTGATTAAATACCACCAAAAGAGAGCTCTATTGGGGAAAAAAGGACGTTGATTTTGTTTGGGTACAACGTCGCCGCGGGGGTAAATCCTTCCGGTCCTTAGGTGGTTAAAGTGGAATGAAACCTCTGCAAAAAAAAACAATACAGCTTAAAATCGTGCCAATAAGAGCTTCTGTAGTATGCACAGCATATTAGCACAATATAGCGGACTTATCTTGAAAGCGATCCCCTCCAGTGCTGTGCTGTCGGTTAAAGGTGCTTCCATCTTCTCCCAGTGTTCTTTCTGGGTTTGGATTCTTTAGCTGCCTGATTGGTTAGCAAGACATCACCTCCTGCGCATGCGCAGTGGAGTTGCATCACGGCAGTGCTGTAAATGTATGCTGAGCTGTGCATGACAGGCAGGGAGGAGCTGTTATAACAGAAGAGATCCATAGGGTGTCTTCCGACATAAAAATCTCACCAGTCGGCCATTTTTAAATTTTTTTAACCACTTGCCAACCACCCTATAGAAATTTTACTGCTACAGGGCGGCTGCGCTGCACATGATCGCTTATATACTGTATGTGATCCTGCACTTCCGGGTAGCAGGCAGCGGCTCGCTCTCACTGTGGGAGCCGATCAACGGGTCCCACGGACTCGATGTCCACAGGCACCCACCAATCGTTCAGTATACTGGCAGAACACCAGTCTGCCTATGTAAACAAGGCAGATCGCCATTCTCTCAGTACAGAAGGCATGGATCCTGTGTTCCAAGGGACACTGACCCAAGCCTTCCCCTACTAAAAGTACCTCCCCCACTACACTAAAGCACTGGCTAGGCACACATTTAACCCTTTGATCGCCCTTGATGTTAACCCCTTCCCTTGCCAGTGTCATTGGTACAGTGACAGTGCACATTTTTAGCACTGATCACTGTATTAATGGTCCCCAAAAAAGTGGCAGTTAGTGTCTGATTTGTCCACTGCAATATCACAGTCCCGCTATTAGTCACTGATCGCTGCCATTACTAGAAAAAACAATAAAATAAATAAAAATTCCAGCATCTAGTCCATAGTTTGTAGACGCTATAACTTTTGCGCAAACCAATCAATATACGCTCATTGGGATTTTTTTTTTCTTACCAAAAATATGTAGGCGAATTCATATTACCCTAAATTGATGAAGAAATTTGATTTTTTTACATGTTTTTATTGAATATGTTTTATAGCAGAAAGTAAAAAATATTGTTTTTTTCTTTCAAAATTGTCGGCCATTTTTTGTTTATAGCGCAAAAAATAAAAACTACAGAGGTGATCAAATAGCACCAAAAGAAAGCTCTATTTGTGGGGAGAAAAAGGACATATATTTTATTTGGGTACAACGCCGCACGACCGCGCAATTGTTGTGAAAGTAACGCAGTGCCGTATCGCAAAAAATGGCCTGGTCATTAAGGTGGGTAAATCTTCTGGAGCTGAAGTGTAAATTCACCTTTTTTACAAATAATTAAAAGGTTTCTGCACCACACTCCCCGGGCCCCCAATGTACTTACCTTTGTGGGTGAAGAGCTGTCAGTGCCCATGGATCTGGTGTAGCAGTTCAAGAATTTGAAATCCCTGCTCTTCTCTCTGGGACAGATCAGAGAGATTGTGATTGGTCGAAGCGGTGCACTGATCCATCCCGGAAGCCATTCTGAAAGAAGAATGGGGTTCTCAAATCCCTGAACCACTAACAACGGCTGCAGGAGCACTGACAGCTCTTCACTCACTAAGGTAAGTACAGAGGGGACCCGGGGGGGGGATTGTTAATTCACCTTTTTATTTTTTTCCTGAAAAAGTGAACTTTAAAGGTTAGCTCCACTTTCGTGGGAAAAAAATAGCAAATAAAAAAAAATCTAGCATATAATTGTGACACAAGCCATATTATAATTGAATGTTAATAAAAGTGATCTTTCGTTTTCAATCTGCAGCGCTGTAATTTTCTGTAAAATGCAATATGGCAACCTGGAGGCGTTCTGTACAGAAATGGCATACGGAATGTCCCCCAGATTTGTCATTTCCTGCTTGTACTCAATGATTTTCCCAGAAGATACAAGTCAGATTTTGGGCATCTTCTGCAACAAAAATGTCATTTTTTTGGTCATCTACTACCAAAGGGAAATCACAGGGTTACAGACCCTGCCACTTTCCTCATTAGAACCCTGCAAGTGCAGCAGCTGATTGATAGTTATAAATTCACTCCCATACAGATTTACTTTCCACATGAACACAAACAAAATCACAATTTCTTCAGAATAACAAAAGGTAGGAATCTGCAGCAAAGTTTATTAAAACCCCTGCAATGTACATAGATCACTCATAGTAAAATTCTTTTTTCTTAGCCAAAGTGGAGTTGCTTTAAATTTTAATTCTGCTTTAAGGCTAGGTTCACACTGGTGCAATCCGTTTTTCAGTGCGATTATGTATTGCAACTTGGATGTGGTTTGCATATCTTATAGGGACACACCAAAGTAGTACATGAACCTGTTCCAAAATCACACCGTGCTGGGTTACATTGATGTGAACAGGCACCATTGAAAACAATGTGATTTCCATCATCATGAGATTCAGTGCGACTCCAGCATACTACACGCGTTCCTGCAGAAATGGTTGTGTATGTAGACAGGTGCTGCAGCGACTATCAGCTGGAACCAAAGACGATCAGAACGAAAGAATGTGACCAGCACACCATGGACCTCCAACATGAGTCCAAAGCTTTAATCAGCGATCGCATTGTTACAGCAGAAGCAACGCTTCAAAGCCTTGCTGGACCCCTTCATCAGGCATGTGACCAGCAATAACATTGTTACAGAAGAAGCAACATTTTGGAGTCTCATCGGACCCCTTCTTCAGGCATGTGACCAGCAATCACATTGTTACAGCAGAAGCAACGCTTCAAAGCCTTGCAGGACCCTTTCATCGGGCATGCAACCACGATCACATTGTTGCAACAGAAGCAATGTTTAAGAGCCTCACCAGACCCCTTCATCAGGCATGTGACCAGCAATCACATTATTACAGCAGAAGCACTGTTTTGGAGGCTTGCAGGACCCCTTCATCAGTCATTGTTACATCAGAAGCCATGTTTCTGAGGCTCGCAGGACCCCTTCATCAGGCATATGACCAGCGATCACATTGTTACAGAAGAAGCAACATTTTGGAGCCTCCCCAGACCCCTTCATCAGGCATGTGACCAGCAATCACATTGTTACAGCAGAAGCAACATTTCGGAGGCTCACAGGACCCCTTCATCAGGCATGTAACCAGCGATCACATCGTTACGGCCAAAGCAATGTTTCGGAGGCTCGCAGGACCCCTTCATCAAGCATGTAACCAGCGATCACATTTCTACAGCAGAAGCAATGTTTCAGAGCCTCGCTGGACCCCTTCATCAGGCATGTGACCAGCGATCACATGATTACAGTAGAGGCAACGTATCCGAGCCTTGCAGGACCCCTTCATCGGGCATGTGACCTGCGATCACATAGTTACAGTAGAAGCAACATTTTGGAGCCTCATCGGACCCCTTCATCAGGCATGTGACCAGCAATCACATCGTTACAGCATAAGCAATGTTTTGGAGGCTATAAGAACCCCTTCATCAGGCATGTGACCAGTGATCACATTGGTTACAGCAGAAGCAACATTTTGGAGCCTCACCGGACCCCTTCATCAGGCATGTGACCAGTAATCACATTCTTACAGCAGAAGCAATGTTTTGGAGGCCCGCGGGACCCCTTCATCAGGCATGACACCAGCGATCACATTGTTACAGAAGAAGCAATATTTTGGAGCTATATAAAGGATTGAGAGAGTGAAGAAAAACTCCCTCAAGACACTATTGGACTTTGTGGGCACAACACAAAGCAATAGTTATAGAAAAAATTATATCTTTATTACAGCATTTTTTAAAAACAACATATACAAAACATTGCACCCTATTGCTCAGACAAGATCAAAACAAACCTAATATAACAAATTGGGGATACAGGCCAGACTACAAGTGGTAAGATCCTCAACCTGGATATATGTCACATGAGCTGCATCAGGTAAGAAGGAAGAGGAAGGAGAAGAAGGAACTCTCAACTTGACTAAATTTATTGCTAGTATAGGTGTGGCAAGGTTGGACAGATTGAGATTTATCACAATTTACTGCAGTATAGCTGTGGAAGAGGAATCTGCCACACCGGAATTTGGAGTAAATTAGATACCAGGTAGTGGCAGGAGTAACTTTAATTGGCCAAGAATTATTATAGATCCAGCATATAGTGTGCACTTTTGAAGGACCGAAGAGGCACCTTTGTACAAATGCACCAGAGTGCCCCTAGTGTGGGGGCTTAAAAGTAGTGGAGCCTGTACAATGTCCTTAAGTAGGGAAGGAGCACCCTGCCACTGAGTGCTGGCACACCAGCGGGGATACTCGTGCGGCCAGCACTCAGTGGCAGGGTGCTGCCTCCCTACTACGATGGGTCTGGCTTCACTACTTTTAAGCCCCCACACTAGGCACACTCCGGTGCATCTGTACAAAGGTGCCTCTTTGGTCCTTCAAAAGCACAGACTATATGCGGGATCTATAATAATTCTTGGCCAATTGAAGGTTACTCCTGCCACTACCTGGTATCTAATCTACACCAACCTCTGGTGTGACAGATTCCTCTTCCACAGCTATACTGCAGTAAATTGTGATAACTCACAATCTGTCCAACCTTGCCACACTTATACTAACAATAGATTTAGTCACGTTGGCTTTTTTGAAAGTTACCTGACACGGTTCACGTGACATATATCCAGGTTGTAGATCTTAGTGCTTGCAGTCTGACCTGTATCCCCAATTTGTTTTTAATTTGTCTCTGGGATGTCATTCTATCATTGCTCTCAAGATCCATCAGCACCAACCCATTATGTCCTGAGGAAGCTAGCGAATTGCGAAACGCTTTGACCAGCAAGTATGGAAGAGCTTATGGATATAATTAATTGATGCATAAGTATTTCACTGCAAACGCATCTATTATGGAACTTTGCTTACCTTTCTAAAGATGCTGTGCTTCCATGACTGTTATATGGGGTTTGTGTTGATCTTGTCTGAGAAATAGGGTGCAATGTTTGTTATATGTTGTTTTTAAAAAATGTTGTAATAAAGATATACTTTTTTCTATAACTATCTCTTGTGTTGTGCCCACAAAGTCAATTTGTGTCTTGAGGGATTTTTTCTTCACTCTCTCAATCCTTCATATAGAAATGTTGGATGTTGGCATAGTGGACGTCCTCCCCGCACAATATTTTGGAGCCTCACCAGACCCCTTCATCAGGCATGTAACCAGCGATCACATTGTTGCAGCAGAAGCAATGTTTCAGAGGCTCGCAGGACCCCTTCATCAGGCATGTAACATACAATCACATTGTTACAGCAGAAGCAACATTTTGGAGCCTCGCAGGGCCCCTTCATCAGGCATGTGACCATCGATCACATCGTTACAGCAGAAGACATGTTTTGGAGACTCACCGGACCCTAGGGTTGCCACCTGTCCAGGATTCACCCGGACAGGTCGGGTTTGGAATTGTGTGTCCGGGTTTCAGACCTCCTGAAACCCGGACACATCTGACACATTATTGAGAATATAATGCAGTTCCCCCAAGTAACCACAACTGCCAAGTACATAGGTGTGTGCACAGGCCCTACCCCCATACATGGACAGGAGAGGAGAGAGGGTTTGATCTCCTCCTGCCCTTACCCCTCTGTCTGCCCACCCACACTTCAGTCCCTGGTATTCTGTGCTCAGGAAAGGGATGTGTGGGCTGGAAATTTGAAGCTCAGCAGCCAGTAGATACATTGTGGATGAAAGGTGTCAGTGCTTCAGTCTTCATCCTCGGGTGAGTGAGCTCACCATCCAATGACTGAAGTCTCCCCCTTCCTCCCTCCTCTCCTGCCAATGAGTAAGTGAGCACAGTAAGATAAGGGGGACTTAGTTATAAGGAGTGCCCTGTGGACTCTGATGTAAGGGGGCTTTGGGAACCCTAATTTAAGGGAACATGCTGGGAACTCTAAAATAAGTGGGAGCTTTGGTGAGAAGAAACCCCCTTACACCCCCCAGAGTCCACGGTGGTCCCCCATAAAATAAATTGGCATGCACCGCTAAAGTGTTCGGGTTTGGCTTGAAGAAAAGGTGGCAACCCTACCGGACCCCTTCATCATGCATGTGACCAGCGATCACATCGTTACAGCAGAAGCCATGTTTTGGAGACTTACCGAACCCCTTCATCATGCATGTGACCAGCGATCACATCGTTACAGCAGAAGTCATATTTTGGAGACTCACCGGACCCCTTCGTCATGCATGTGACCAGCGATCACATCGTTACAGCAGAAGCAATGTTTCGGGGGGCGAGCTGAACCCCTTCATCAGGCATGTGAGCAGTGATCACGTTGTTACAGCAGAAGCAATGTTTTGGAGCCTTGCCAGACCCCTTCATCAGGCATGTGAATAGCGATGACATTGTCACAGCGGAAGCAATGTTTCTGAGCCTCTATGGACCCCTTTATCAGGCATGTGACCAGCGATCACATCATTACAGTGGAAGCAATGCTTCTGAGCCTCACCAGACCCCTTCTTCAGACATGTGACCAGCGGTCACATTGTTACAGCAGAAGCAATGTTTTGGAAGCTAGCAGGATCCCTTTGTTAGGCATGTGACCAACGATCACACCCTTACAGCAGAAGCAACATTTCGAAGCTTCGCTGGACCACTTCATCAGGCATGTAACCAGCGATCACATCGTTACAGCAGAAGCAATTTTTTCGGAGCCTTGCCGGACCCCTTCATTGGGCATGTGACCAGTGATCACATCATTACCACAGAAGCAATATTTAAGAGGCTCGCAGGACCCCCTCATCAGGCATTTGACCAGCAATCACATCGTTACAGGAGAAGCAACATTTCTGAGCCTCACTGGACCCCTTCATTGGGCATGTGACCAGTGATAATGTCGTTACAGCAGAAGCATTGTTTCAGAGGCTCGCGGGACCCTTTCATCAAGTATGTGACCAGCGATCACGTTGTTACAGCAGAAGCAATGTTTTGGAGCTTCGTCGGACCCCTTCATCAGGCACGTGACTAGCGATCGCATCATTACAGCAGAAGCAATGTTTCAGAGGCTCGCAGGACCCCTTCATCAGGCATGTGACCAGCGATCTTATCGTTACAGCGGAAGCAATGTTTCTGAGCTTCACCAGACCCCTTCATCAGGCATGGGACCAGTAATCACATTGTTACAGCAGAAGAAATGTTTTGGAAGCTAGCAGGATCCCTTCATTAGGCATGCGACCAGAAATCACATTGTTACAGCAGAAGCAGCGTTTCGGAGGCTACCATTATGAGGCTCTGAAACATTGCTTCTGCTGTAACAATGGGATTGCTGAATAAAGCTTTGGACCCATGTTGGAGATTTGTGGTGTGCTGGTGACATTATTTTGCTCAGTGCGACTCAAGTCGCATCTGAAATCACATCAGTGTGAACGGAGCCTAAAACTGAAGCTGACTTTAAACTTTGAAAATGCTGGTAACATATTAGAGCGATTAGGTTCAAGTAACTTCTAAGTTGGTGAATCATCTTTGCCTAATACCTGTCGCCTACTTCTTTATTCTCCCTTGCAGAGGATTAACCCTTGAAGGGGACCACATGTTTCTTACTTGCTTGAAAAATAGAAACACATCCCCAACTTTTCCTGTGTCATATTACTGGTATGTAAACTCCTTCGAGTTTCCACTAAGGGACACCCCTTCCTCAGCTTTCTCTGTAGCCTGCTCAGATGGGGCACTAAAACTTGGGCTCTCATTGCCTGCTAAGCCTGACTTCTCTCTCTCTCTCTCTCTCTCTCTATGGGTGTGACTTTGACTCCCTCCCAGTTATGACACAACTCCAGTTCCTTTGAATCAGAAGAATAACTCTTCCAAAGTTACAAGGCTCTTTAATTGCACGGTGGCTGCTTTTTGTGCCTCTTGTGGGAGCCCCAAAATTTCAGCGTTACACAATGTCCAAGTTGCTGTGGATGGTCTGTTTTGGATTATGCTGCTGGATCAGTGTTTCCCAGGCACAATATGGTAAGAGACTCAATTCATTTCATTCATAGACATCAAGCTTTGATAGAACAGTTTATTAACTTAAAAAAAAAAAAATGAAAAAATAGTGGAACCCTCGTAGAAAGTAGACGTAGCAATCTGTATATTTCAATTCTTCGAGAAAGTAGTTTGCTCCAGCAACAGTGGATATTTGAGGAACGAAGGATCCCACAACAATAACTCTTTTGTTGCTTTTTTAGTTTGGGATTTACTTACAGGATATATACGGCATCAGAGGAGACAAAAGTGCCTCTATTTTTGATCTTCGGCTGATGGCGGTACTAATGGGAAATTGGACGTTGAGTTCATTCTCCCTGGAGACTGGCAAAAAATCTCAGCTCAATACCATTCCATTTTTGGGATTTTCTCAGCTAGAAGCATTTGGGTCTCTTGAACTCTGTCATGTGTAGGCACAATCTGTGCAGCCTTAAGCTGGATACACACTTTACAATTTTCCGTAGATTTTTTACCAAAACCATATAATATGAGGTCAAACCTAAACACTTTCAAGTTGTATGCAATCAGGCAGACCCTTGCACTACATGGTTTTGGTAAATCTAAAGGAAATCAGACAACAAAAGTTGTATAGTGTGTATGCAGTCTTAGTTCTGACTCACAGTGATTTCATTTCTCCAGCTCCGGGGGGGGGGACTACAAGTTCCAGCAATCTGAGTCAGGCATATTGTTATAGTTTTTACGCTTACATTTTACACAATGGTGCTGCTAGGGTAATATTTCTCAGAATTTTTCAATTTTCCATTGTGTACAACTGAGGTTAGAGTATGCTGCAGAGGTGGGAGTATCCCAGCTGGCAGCATGTTGCATGTGAACGCACGTGTTCCCCATGTAAGCTCCATTGTAGAATTGCAGATTGTGATGGGTATGCAGAGCATGGGGAAGATCCAGCCTGACAGTCCGGTCCCTGTTCTATCCGGAAGGATTCGGAGGCATTCATTGTATTTTGGCAGTGTGAAGAGCAATGACAACACGTAGAGCCTCATTTCATCTTTCATTAGCAGCCACAACAATGGCAGATGACTGGTGATTGGCAGCTGCGAGTTATGTTTTTTTATTTTTTTAAAATTTTTTTTAGTGCCTATTGTCTAATAAGGTCGATGATGATCCACAATTGTTCAGTTAAAACTCATGAATTTTACTGCTTGAAATGCATTTTAAACACAAAGGCTGTTCTTTCCTATGCAGTTGGTTCACACCTAGAGTGTTTTTAAAGGGAAAATATAAGGACCCCTTCACACCTACTGCAGAGCTCCCAACTGTTCCTGATTTCGAGGGACTGTCCCTCATTTGGAACAAAGTCCCTCTTTCCTCCTCATTTGTCCCTCATTTGGGTCTGATCTATATAGTTATATATAAAATGCACTTTTTATCTTTCATAATGTGTTTCCCAGTGCTAAACCTTTCCTCCAAATTCTAAATTGCTGCATTTGTAAATGTCAAAAGCCAATATAAAGGGATAATAGTGGTGAAAAAGCACTTGTGGGTGTAACTAATCTTTTTTTGTATAATTCTCCTTTAAGGGGCGTGGCAGGGGGTGTGTCCTATGCCTACACACTTTTGCTAATAGGTGTCCCTTGTTCCCATCTCAAAAAGTTGGGAGGTATGTAGTTGCAATAGCCATGCATAGGCATGAATGGGTCTTAAGGGTGGTCAAGCAAAGGACTAGTTTTGAACATTGCTTGACACCTCCAGGTCCATTAACAAGCACATCCAATAGATGGACCTTGTTCAACAGAGTGGAATAACAAATGCCACTCCCTCCCTTTGCTATGGGGAAAAGAATACAAATGTTCTCTGCTCATGGATAGCTACCATCCATCAGCTGGGAGGAAGACTTTGGTTTGTCCCGGTATGCCTCATTCAAGGATAGCCAGCTATATTACCACCCATAATTACAGCCTGTTTGTGGTCAACCCAAGCCTAACCATGTCTGATGATATCCATTGTTTTAGCATTGCTTGCTACCTCAAGACCTGGTGCATTAACAAGCACTTCAGATCGATGGACGGGATCATCATTGTATGAAGACCTTGTCCAACAAGGTGGAATAACAAATTCTACTCTTCCCCTTTACTATGGAGAAAAGGGGTCAAATTTTCAAATTTTCTCTGATCTTGGGTAGCTGGGGGTGGGGGGGGTTTGTCCTGGCATAATTAATTCAAGGATAGCCAGCTATATTATCATCACCAGTAAGTATAGCCTGTGTGTGGTCAACCCAAGACTGACCATGTCTAATGATACCCATTGATACCCCCTAATAAGCACTTCTGGTCGATGGGCAGGATCATCATTGTATGAAGACCTTGTCCAATAAGAGAGAATAACAAATTCTACTCTTTCTCATGGAAAAAAGTGGTCAAATTTCCTCTGCCCATGGGTATCTGGAGGGAAGATTGAGGCTTGTCTCGGCACAATTCATTTGAGAATAGCCAGCTGTATTACCACCCGTAATTAAAGTCTCCGTTTGGTCAACCCAAGCCTGACCATAGCTGAATATTTTCATTGTTTGAGCATTGTAACTACCTCTTGACCAGGGGCATTAACAACCACCTCGGACTGATGGACAGGATCATCATTGAAGGAAGACCTTGTCCAACAAGGTGGATTAACAAATTCTACTCTTTCCCTTTACTTTGGAGAAAAGGGGTCAAATTTTCTCTGCTGCTGGTGAGCTGGGAGGAAAATTGTGGATTGTCCCAGCGTGACTCATTTGAGGATAGCCAGCCGTATTACCACCCGTAATTAAAGTCTGTTCTTGGTCAAACCGACGATATCCACATATGACACATATCTAGCCAGTAATGAAGACCAACAGGGTGGACTAGGGTGGACTATGGAGAAAATGAGTGAATAGTTCTCTGCCCATGGACAGGTGACATTGCTACCTCTAGACATGGCACCCATAACACCCATCTCTGCTTGATGGATGGGATCATCATTGTATGATGACCTTGTCGAAGACGGTGAAATAACAAGTTCTACGCTTTCCCTTTACCATGGAGAAAAGTGGTCAAATTTCCTCTGCCCATGGGCAGATGACATCTGTCAGTTGTTTGGAAGATCGCAGCTTGTCCTGGCATGACTCTTTCAAGGATAGCCAGTTATGTTATCACCCATAATTACAGGCTGTGTTGAGTCAATCCAAGCCTGACTGTGTGTAAAGAGATCCACATATGACATATGTAGCTAATAATGCGGCTGATCTGACCTCTGTTGGGTGCGCTGGATCACCAATTCAGCGATCATCCTTGATGCCACGAGCAGGGTGGATTTGATTTAAATCACTAGTAAAAAGGCTTGATTTAAATCATAATTATTAAAGAGCAACTGTCACCTCTGTCCCCCAGCAGCTCCTCCTCTGACCCGCTGTTGACTCACCGACAATCCCATTTGCTTTAATGGGACGGCTGGTGATGCGGCAGTGACACAACAAGGTGAGGGACGTGGCGGCACCAGGTGAGTGGATGCCAGCTAACAGGCGCTGCCATGAGGGATCTGAAATGACAGGTGCTCTTTAAATGTAAGGACTTATTCTTGCTGGTAGTTAGAATCTTTAATATTTGCAAACAAAATGAAGGTTTCCTATTTAGAATAATAAGCTGTCAAGTTAGTAAAACAGCGACATCAGAACCGATTCAATCATACAGTTTGTAGTGTACATAGATTTGCAAAACAATGGGATAAAGGAATATTCCTGAACTTTGTTTTATCTCATGGTTACTGTGAAATGCATCAATGCAGTGCATGTGATCTCAGCTTGCAGAGCTTGGATTCCTTAAATGAGTTTCCCAAAAATGTAAATATTGCAGAATATACAGCCTCATGCTACATTACTAAGCTCCAATTCATGCTGCATAAGCAAAATTATTAATGTATCTTAAATAGAAAACTATTTTTAGATAGATTTTTACTCAAAAAGCATTTTACTAAAATAAATTTGATAAAAATTTTAAAAAATCTGATTTAAATAAAAAAACATCTACTTTAAATTTAAAAAAATTAGTTTTTGTTAAAAAAAAACAACATTGATTTTTATCCACCCTGACCACAATTGTTTCTTAATATCCTATTATTATATTATCATACAGAATTTATATAAGGCCAACAGTTTGTGCAGCACTTTACAGACTGAACGGAAACAATACAACTCCGGACATTAGGGTTAGAAGGGCTCAGCTGTCAAGAGCTTACAATCTAAAAGGGAGGGGCAAGTGATACAAAAGGTATAATTTTAGAATAAGATTGTTTAAAAAAATAACTGATTAAAGGAAATCAGAGGAAGGAGGGAAGTAGAAATTAGGATCGCTACAGATGTTCAGCTATTGTTCGGAGAATGGGCAGACATTGATTCTTCTGTAAAGTGAAAGATATTTCCCGTGGCCACTTTAAATAGTTTGCCAGTGTTGTAATGAAAAGCCTTATATGGAAACTGGCAATATGTGTGGCATTGAGGCCGTCCAACCTAAGCCATGCTTGGTAACATAACCCAATTTAGAAAAATTTGGCTCACATGCACGTGCCATACACACCATGCTTGCCTGATGGGCATTAAGGGCTCATACACATCCTACATATAGTTTGTCTAGTGACAAATTAGGTCTAATCCCGACTTCAGTGTGCAAGCAGCTACTATTAAAGTGGAAGTCCATTGGAATTATTTTACATGATATAAAAAAGTAATTCTGTTCAGCTGACCTTTTGATTCACCCGCCCCTACAGACATAAATAAAAGCCACCAGGGCAAATACCCCCAGGAAAACATAGACGCTCCATGAAAAATCTAGCACAATCCAAAGCCATCATAGGCAACCATGCCAGTGTGGGTTGACACTCTCACAATGTTATTGCATTTTTTCCAGCAAACCATCCCTGTGATGTCAATTGGGAAATGGGTGTATATTATAAAATAAAGGGCAATTAAATAAAAACAATTTATGTAGGTATCGTGAAAAAATCATGCTACTCCTTGAATTGGGTGGTGCCATAGGCAGATTCCTACATTGGCTACAGTATTTCTCAGATAAAGTACAAGATGAGCCTCTCCCTTATTTTCAGTGTAGCACCATACAAGATGATCATGTAGTCAGAGGCGTAACCAGAACCTTCAGGGCCCCGGTGCAAGAAATTATGAAGGGCCCCCTGACCCCTGGCCAGGGCCCTTCCCTCTTCCCACTGATCCTGGGGCCCTTTACTCCCATCGTGGGTCCCTTTATTACGGTACTGCAGTGGGGCCCTTTCACAAGTTCTGCAGCAGGCCCCAGGGGGACCAGGGAAGCACACAGGGGCCCTGGGAACAGCAGAAGACAAGTAAACTGGATAGAGGAAAATGGAGGAGATTGGGTTCTCTAAATGCCATCCCCGCCATCCCTCCTATTCAGGTGTACAAGGGAGGCACATGGGCCCCCTGGACCATGGGGCCCGGTTGCAATTGCAACCCCTGCAACCCCTATCGTTACGCCCCTGCATGTAGTGTTAATAATAAGAATAATAGTAGGTGAACAGCTTGGGTTTATTCAGTTTAATTGGCTCTTCTGCCCATAACTTGTACTTCAGTTTTTTGAGGATGCATATGCACTATATTATCAAAAGTATTGGGACACCTGCCTTTACAAGCCCATGAACGTTAATGGCATCCCAGTCTTAGTCTGTAGGGTTCAATATTGAGTTGGCCCACCCTTTGTGGCTATAACAGCTTCAACTCTTCTGGGAAGGCTGTCCACAAGGTTTAGGAGTGTCTATGGGAATGTTTGACCATTCTTCAAGAAGCGCATTTGTGAGGTCAGGCACTGATGTTGGATGAGAAGGCCTGGCTCACAGTCTCCGCTCTAATTCATCCCAAAGGTGTTCTATCGGATTGAGGTCAGGATTCTGTGCAGGCCAGTCCAGTTCCTCCACCCCAAATGCACTCATCTATGTCTTTATGGTTCTGCTTTGTGTACTGGTCCAAATCAATTGGTGGAGGGGGGGTTATGGTGTGGGGTTGTTTTTCAGAGGTTGGGCTTGGCCCCTTAGTTCTAATAAAGGGAACTCTCAAGGCGTCAGCATGCCAAGACATTTTGGACAATTTCATGCTCCCAACATTGTGGGAACAGTTTGGGGATGGCGCCTTCCTGCTCCAACATGACTGCACACCAGTGCACAAGGCAAGGTCCATAAAGACATGGATGAGCGAGTCCTGACCTCAACCTGATAGAACACCTTTGGGATAAATTAGAGTGCAGACTGTGAGCCAGGCCTTCTCATCCAACATCAGCGCCTGACCTCACAAATGTGCTTCTGGAAGAATGGTCAAACATTCCCATAGACACTCCTAAACCTTGTGGACAGCCCTCCCAGAAGAGTTGAAGCTGTTATAGCTGCAAAGGGTGGGCCAACTCAATATTGAACCCAATGGACTAAGACTGGGATGCCATTAAAGTTCATGTGCGTGTAAAGGCAGGCAAACCAATATTTTTAGTAATATAGTGTAGATGGACTTACCCTCCGGCTTCTTGCATCTCTTTTGTGGGCATCATTGCTGAGTTCCTTGCCCCAGCTCATCCTTACGGCTATTACAAGGAGGTCTTACTCTTTCCATTTGTTAAAAAGTGCATTTTAAAAAATGCAGGAAGAGAAGGGAGTCTCTGTTGCTGTGATGGGGAAGGGGACACTGGCAGGGCTGGGAACTCTAATAGGGAGATGCTGTTGATGGAAGTATGTACATTATTTGTGATGATCTACGGTACCATTCACCCATAACAATGGTTAGACTTTAAAAATATAAGAGTTACTTTATAAAAGTAGGATTATGAAAATATATCTATTAAAAGAAACAAGCATGGCCTTGAGAGGAGAAGACCTATAGTTAACACGACATAAATCCTAGACCAAGGGTGCCCTTTTGGAACGGGTGACCCAGGGCTGTGCCCTGCCCTACAACTGTCAATGATGGGAATATATAGTCGTGGAATCTGAAGAATGTTTTTGCCACAAAATGCCCAATGGAGAATGAAATGAAGCCTGGAATCAAGTAACACAGAGCGGGGACTGTGGAGCCCCACACTCATCATTGGGGTCTTATCTGCCATCTCTGAGTCTTATTAGCTGTGACATTAATAGCAGTGAGTGAAGTTAACGATTGATTTACTGCTGGGAGATTAACCACTTCAGCCCCGGAAGGATTTGCTGCTTTAGGACCGGAGCCCTTTTTGCGATTCGGCGATGCGTCGCTTTAACTGACAATTGCGCGGTCGTGCGACGTTGTACCCAAGCGAAATTTGCGTCCTTTTTTTCTCACAAATAGAGCTTTCTTTTGGTGGTATTTGATCCCCTCTGCGTCATTTCTGATCGCCGCTATAAACAAAAGAAGAGCGACCATTTTGCAAAAAAACCCAAATTTCTTACTTTTTGCTAAAATACAAATCCAAAAAAAAAATATAAAAAAACATTTTTTTTCACCGTTTTTGGCCGATTTATATTCTTCCTCATATTTGCGATAAAAAAAATCGCAATCGGCGTTTATTGATTGGTTTGCGCAAAAGTGGTCGCGTTTACGGATGATGAGAATTAATTTTTGGGGTTTTTATTATTTTTTTTTTTTTTTACTAGTAATGGCGGCGATCTGCGATTTTTAGTGGTACTGCGATATTTCAGCGGACATGTCGGACTATTTTGACACTTTTTTGGGACCATTGGCATTTATACAGCGATCAGTGCTATAAAAATGCACTGATTACTGTGTAAATGTCATTGGCAGTGAAGGGGTTAACCTGCAGGGGGCGCTCTAAGGGTTAACTGTGTTCCCTGGGCGTGTTCTAACTGTGGGGGGACTGCCCTAGCTGGGGAAGGGAAGTGGTCACAGCCTTCGTATACAGGAAGGCTGTGATCACAGCCCTTCCCCCTCACACAGAGCGGAGGTCCGTGTTTACATACACGGACCTCCGTTCCTTCGTTCCGGGGGGGCCATCGCGGGTAGCCGGCGGCAATCGAAGCTGCCGGACCCGCTCCCTGGCCCCCCCTGGACACAGTGAGCGCGCGGGCACGCCTCTGGCGGCGCGCGCGCGCTCACTAAGCTCGTGAGCGCGGCCGCCGTCGTATGACGGCGATTTGCGCTCACGAGCCATCTTGTCGCCGTCAATTGCCGATCAGCGGTCGGCAAGCGGAGGGGTGTCTGTCCCTATAGAGGGGGCCCATCTGCATTTCAAACTTGTATATCTCCCTGTTTTTATTGATACATTGTTACATATTCTAAGTTCTATAGTTAAAGTAACAATCTTAAAAGGGAACTTCAAGCGGTATTAAACCCAAAACCAAAAATGTAATATATTGCAGCTTATCATTAGACGTGGTGGCTGCATTCATTTTCTGTTTCTTATGTTTTTTTCCCCTCTGATTTCACCTGGTGACCCAGCCAGTAACTCACCTCCTGTATTAGAACGCCCCGCTCTGGATAAAGGAGCACAGGGGGCACCTTTGAACAGCAGCATTGTCAGTGTGGGGGAGGGGAGGGTTAGATGGACTAGCAGACTAAAGCCTCATACACACGGTGCGTCGGTCGTACGACCGAATGGCCCAAATCGTATGTTGGCTGTTGTTTCTTGTGTACTGACATGCACTAAGCGATTGTACGACCAAGCCGAACGTAGTGACGCGTTACGAGCGTATAAAGAGGAAGTTCAGGTGAATGTGATCTGTGAATTAGGAACGTAGGTTTCCCAGAAAGGACACTTCTGGTCGTTCCTGACTTCTGAGCATGCGTGTTTTGCACAGTACAACTTGTTGGACCAACTTCTCTGTACACACGGTACAACGGTCGTACGACCGCTTGTTGTACAACAAAAGTTTTCTAGTCTGCTCATCCAACTTCAGTTGTACGACCGTCGTACGTCGGCTGTTCTAATCGCACGTAACGGTCGGATGATCGTACAACAAGCGGTCGTGCGAACGTTTTCATACGGTCGTCACACTGCGTGTACGGGGCTTTGCAAATTGAAGCCAACCTCCAGCTTATAAGCAGTAACAGCAAACTTTTTTTTTTTCTTTTTGGAATAAAGTAAGTAAATAAAAAAATAAAAGCTGATCATTATAAGCACCCCGGTCAGTGACAAATGGTTTGTCTCATCTCTTTAATTGCCACAATTGCAAGCCTGTTGATGCTGTGCTTTTTGCTTTTCTTTTTTTTTTTACTTTTTTTTTTTAGTTTCATCTTATTTTATTATATACGAAAATACGATTTTCAACCAAATACAAAAATGGACATTTCATAATAACATTTAAGGATTTGGGGATATTCCTATTAGCAAACATACACAAAACAACCGCTTAATCTCTGTATAGTCATAAATAAAAGGGTACCTAAGCACCCCATGATATCCATGCAGATCACACAATCTCATAAAAGCTTTTTGCTTTTCAAAAGTCAGCAGCTACAAAAAATCAGGTACTTTCTTACCAGTGCCTGGGGTCCAGGACTGTCTTTCCACAGTTGTTTCATTACCACTGCGGGTCCCCAGGGCCGCCATCTTGCATAGCGACTCCACGCTGCAAATGTGCGAATTTGCTCAATGCATTGTGAATGGTCCTGCAGCCATTCAATCCCAACTATATAAGAAGCAGTAAGTGTGATACACCAATGGTCAAAGAGTCCCAAATTGTAATTTTTTGGATAATCAGTTGAGTAAGAAAGCCACATTTTTGAGATTTAGACACTCCTAGATCAGGGCTTTAAAAATCATGAACCTCAAATATGGCTGGAATTGAAACCTAGCAAAGGTTCTAGTCTTTTCTTACTGCCCATGTGCCTTTTGGGCACTTTCCTCGTCAGTCCCATCTTGGTTTGTCACTTGGAGAAGGAGCAAGAAGGGCTTCCCCCAAAAAGGAGAAACACTAAAATCTAACAGATGTTTTACCTCTTCCCCAATCCCTCTAAAACTACAAAGTTATGGCTGCAGGGGCCTCCCCCTTCTCCTCCTTGCATCATTTAGTATAAAAATGACCGATGCCCACCAGTTTTTAGGCTCCATTCACACTAACGCAACTCCAAAGTCACACGATTTTCAGTGCACCTTTGAAACACGACTTTGATCCGACTTTACACTCTCTGGATCAAATTTGCATCAAAGTAGTAAAGGCACCTATTCAAAATTTCTGCGACTTTAAAGAGGAAGTTAACCCAGATGGGGTTTACTTTCTCTATGTCCCCCTGTAAAGTAGAAACATAATGGGCTACTATGCATCGCATAGTAACCCATTATGTGCCACTTACCTGCAAACGAAGCCTGCGGCATCCAGCAATGTCCACTCTCCTGGCGGCGTCCATCTTCTGCCCCTCTTCCTTCCGGGGCCGTGACTCCGGCACTGTGCCAGTCACGGCACGGTCGCAGTGGAGGAACGGCACGCAGGCCATTCCTTCACTGCGCATGTGCCGACATGACGTTGGCACAGCTTCAACACTGCATATCTCCTGAACCGTGCAGGTTTGGGAGACATGCATGGCACCCACAGGTAAGCCTTATCATAGGCTTACCTGTAGGTAAAGTGGTTGTCACAAGTTGACAACCACTTTAAAGTTGAAGTAAACTCTCGCGCATGATTTTACCTATAGCTAAGCCTGATCTACATGCAGTGCACCAGACGCGTGGATTCCATTGGGGGGGGGGGGTGTTTTTTTTTTAAGCATGCGATTAGAGCCAAAGTTTCTAATAGGCTTCAAAAAGGGTGGGCTCGGGAGCAGATGTGTGACATTAGCAGATGAATATTCGCTATTGTCACACTGATTCTCCTCACGGCCAATCAGGAAGCAGGACCTGAGACCCATTTCCTGATTGGCCAAAAGGAGAAGCGATTCTATTGGGCCACGACAAAGAGAGAGGAGGAGGGAGGAGACGTGGAGGCCGCCAGAGGAGATGCTGGGGACAAAGCTGTCACCCAGAGGGAAGCGCTGCCCGTGGGTAAGTGTGGGGCTCGTTGATCGACCAACCAGGGTTGTGCTGGTGACCGACCTGAATAACATATGGGGGGGTGATGTGTGTGGCTGACCCGACCGACCCACGGTGGGGGGGTGGGGTGGGGTTGGTACGCGGGAGACCTGACCGACTAGCGGGGCGGGAGGTGGCTGTGGGTGCATTGCGTGCCGCCCCCCCAAAAAATATACCACAAGCCGCCACTGCCTATAGGTACAGTAAATATCTCCTAAACGTGCACCATTTGGGAGATATTTACTTGAGATGCAGCCGGTGACGTCACAAGGACATGCGCTTTGAAGGAACTGCATACCTGTGCTGTTCCTTCAGAGTCCTGTGCCGTAAATGGCGGCTCCTGCAAGCATGCGTGGGAGTGACGTTATTGCGGCTCCAGCCTCTCAAACAGCCAGAGCCTGTGAACCCACAAGGAAGACCGGGTGAAGATGGAAGCACCTTCAGCTGTGACAGCATGCTGCTGGAGGGCTTTGTTCTAAGGCAAGTTTCATATAATGTACTAGTATGCGATGCATACTAGCACATTATGGCATTTCCTTGCAGGTTAAAAAAAAGATTAAAAAAACAGCGGTTTACTAACGCTTCAAGGAACCCTTGAAAAATTCTTCAGGTCTTGGGGAATCCCTACTAAAACCAATTCAATAGGGGTTGGTGAAGAAATGCCCCTAACATTGGTGGCCAGTGGGAACAATGCCCCTTACAGTGGTTTAATTATGAAGGTACCATTAAAATGGAAGGTCAATCAACCAAAGCTCAATGAACCACTGGCAACCTCAGGAGGAACCTTAGGGTTCTACAGGACCTTGGTTGAGAATGGTTGCACTGGATGCAATTTGATATTGCACTGTTATGTGACCACCCTCTGTATCATTAGTTTGGCCACATATCACCGCCATCTCCATTGTTCATGCATTCTCACTTTCATTAAGTTATGGCTGGAGTTGCCCCTTGCATAATTAATGGGAGCAAACCACAAACGCCACAAAATAAACAAAACATACAAATGTAATGCAGCTAGTACCCTGGCTTGAATTGAACCCAGAACCCCAGTGCTGCAACATAATGCAAAACTCCTCACGCTTTTTCAGTAAAGTGCAGTAAGTCAGCAGCGATTCAGCAATCACCTGTCTTTGCTGTGAGTCTCTGAAACCAATGATAGATAAAATCCAGTTCCTGTTGGCAATGGTGCCCAGTGTAGCCCAATAGAGCTGGTATGAAAGACCCCTTAGGCAACTAGAATTTTGGAGATTTCTGACATGGCAGCCCCCACATTTTTTTAAAGTCCAATTTTCTTATGAGTGCATGCTTTGTGTCATTGATATTATATGCAGTAGTGGGCCTCAGTTCAACATCTCCAGTGGTCGTTCTGTCTAATGCTGAGCAGGATGAGGGTTAAGGGTCAGTGATCTCTGTTTAGAGATCCAGCCCTGGTTGCAGTATATAGTCTGCACACATGTGCTACAGCTACTGTTTCTGGGGCCGGGGGCTGGGGAAGTTTGGCTGGAACAGAGCCCCTTTGTCATGCCGCATGCCTTGAGGTGTATTTCAGGAATCGGTTACACTGCCCTCAGCTCATGGTGTTCCCCTCTATCAGCACCCTGGGAGATGGAGCACATGGCAGGGACATGCCTGCAAAACGCGTGTGTGTCTACTGATGACCCAAGAAGGGGGGGGGTCAAAATAATTCCAGTAATAGGAACGCATTACAACCAGGCGCTGGAGACGAGTGTGTCTCAGTATATGGAGCTGAAGTCAAAACAACAGTTCCTCATTGGATACCAAAGTCCTCTGCCTTTATGGTCTCCACTTTCTAGGTTGGAGGTATAGACCTTCATAAAAAAAACGATATTTAACTACCAAAGTTGTAGAGTACACTAAACCTTTTGTTTAATTGATGGAATGACTGCATTTGTTATTTTGAAAAACCATTATAAAGTGATATGTGGGGGGTTTCTTCTTAGGTTGTATTCCTTACCTATGAGTTCGCTCCAGCCAGGTAGTCCTGCTTTAGGGATTTTTGGCCCACTTTTATTAAAAAACAAAGTAAAAGTTCCCCAAAAACAAGGTGTTGTTTCTACCATCGCTTCAAACACATCATTGTAGGCCTCCTGGCCAGTGGTGGTCCATTTCTTTGGGGGGGCGGCAAACAAACCCCCATCGCTTCCTCATTGGCCGGTAGGAGAATCAGGAAGACAATAGCAAATATTAATTCGCTATAGTCATACAACTTGGTGGGCTCAGGCCTCAGGGAGCAGTGCTCTGTGCCCCGAGCCCACCCGTTTTTGAAGCCAGTTAGAGCCTCAGGCTCGAATCATGTGCTTCCTAAAAAAAAAAACCCATTAAAACCCATGCATCTGACACCCTGCATGTAGATTAGGGGCCAGGCGCATGGATTAGGGGGGTGGCGCCCCTGCACCACTGCCCCTGGCTCTCTCTTGCAGCACCATTGCTTAGGCCTCAAGCCCTATACTTTGGCCTGGTCCCACAGACCAACTCACAGCACCACTGTACTTTTGCGCAACCTTTGCACCTTACTTTCAGCTCTCATAGCTTTTTCAGCCATCTTGCAGCTCCCTGCTGCACTGGCCCACGTCTTGGTCTGGGCAGAGGACCTCCTGTCTCCCACATGGAGCCCTGAACTAATGTCACCCCCTTGCTTATAATGGTTGTGTACGCCTGGTAAGACCTGGACATAGGATTAGAGGCTTGTGGTGTAAGGCGCTTGGTAAACTGTTGGCGCTATATAAATCCTGTATAATAATAGTAGTAATCTACCCCTTAACCTCAGTCTAATAAAGGGTCATAATTTAAGACCTACACCTAACCTTTAACCTCTGTACCTTACAGAACACTAACCTAATCCTACACCTAAGGCAGCCCATAGATGATTCACTTTTTTCCTTTAACCAGCAGGTTTAGCAAAAAAAAAATGACTCGAATCCCCATCCGCACATTCGAGGTGGATGGGGAACTCCTCAACACTGAACCCTTGTATTCTGACAGGGAGACTTCCCCAATGTCAGAATACAGTGAGCAGTGCTGCCAATACCTGGATCAAAATTAATTCGCTTCCTGCTGAAACTGCCAAATTTCGATCCATGTATGGCCGGCTTAACTCTTAATATATATAAAGTGCAGCGCTATCAAAAAGTGAGAAGTGGGACATGATTTCAAGAAAATAATAAACAGTGTGACAATATATAAGTGACATTAAATTCATCAAAATCTCTGTGAAAGTCCAGAAAATAAGAATAAATATAAAAATAATAATAAAAAAGAGAAACTCATTGAAATATAAAAATAAGTTCCAGAGTCCCAGAAGAGCAATTTCCAAGGGAAAAAAAGGAATAAGTTGCTGCATGCATAGGAAAGCTGCACTCACGCATCCATAGTAAAAAAGAAGCATGTAATCACATGAAAAAAGCTAAAGTGATGACCATAAACACAGTAATGAGCGGCCAAAGAGCTTGGTAACGTCACGTCTGGTCCCACCCAACGCGTTTTGTCATATACCAGATATCGTCAAGTATATCAGGAAACGCGTATGGTTAACTCTTAACCATAGCCAAATGTAATCTCTTATTTTGTGCAACCAAAATGTTCTTGTTTGGGGGAGTAACTAGCCCAGTAGACATTGCTGAACCATCTGACCATAATTGCAGTTTAACTAAGTATTCCCTGGAGTTCACCTTTAACCGGTTCCTGACTGCGTACTGTATATTTACTGCGGCAGTGTGGCATTGTCCCGCGAAGCGCCGTATATATAAACAGCGATTTGCGCGTGCGCAGTTAGCGACCTGCGATGACCTGCCGGAGAGAAAGACCTCTGTCAGTGGTCAGTGTCAGTGTAAGAGATCTACAGATCCCTGTCACTGGATCAGTTAGATCTCTTATGCCCATGGTAGCCCAGCCCCCATACAGTTAGAACACGCCTAGGGAACACAGTTAATTACTAGATCTCCCCCTGCAGGTTAACCCCTTCACTGCCAATGACATTTATGCAGTAATCGGTGGATATTTAAATTTCTGATCGCTGTATAAATGTCATTGGTCCCAAAAAAGTGTCAAAAATGTCCGATATGTCCGCCCCAATATCAAAGTCCCAATAAAAATTGCCGATCGCAGCCATTATCAGAAAAAAAAAAAAAGAAATTGTAAAAACGCCAGAAATGAATTCTCATCATTCATAAATGTGGCAACTTTTGCGCAAACCAATCAATAAACGCCGATTACGATTTTTTTTTTTTTACCAGAAATATGAGGAAGAATATAAATCGTCCAAAAATGATGAATAAATTTGTTTTTTTATATTTTTTTTGGTTTTGTATTTTAGCAAAAAGTAAGAGATATTAATTTTTTTTTCTGCAAACTTGTCGCTCTTTTTTTGTTTATAGCGGTGATCAGAAATGAAGCAGAGGTGATCAAATACCACCAAAAGAAAGCTCTATTTGTGGGAAAAAAGGATGCAAATTTAGTTTGGGTACAACGTCGCACGACCGCGCAATTATCAGTTAAAGCGACGCAGTGCAGAATTGCAAAAAGTGCTCTGGTCCTAACATGGGAAATCCTTCCGGGGGTGAAGTGGTTAAACTTTTAGGCCAGTAGTGCCAATGTTATACATAACTGACAAAACTTGCTGCAGATGATGATGTCG
Source organism: Glandirana rugosa (assembly GCA_018402905.1). Lineage (NCBI taxonomy): Eukaryota > Metazoa > Chordata > Amphibia > Anura > Ranidae > Glandirana > Glandirana rugosa. Next base: position 519,578 of record BLSH010164837.1, on the reverse strand, counting down.
TCAACGTAACATCAGCAAAACTAAGAGTAACCGCCACTGGTTGGGCAATACTTAAATATGTGTAGATGCTAAAAACAGGCAACAGGTTCCGAACTGTGGCCCTGATCCAATCCATACACACCTCTGTCTCATTTTACTAAGCACAGTCTTCCCTGTGGCTGATGACTGATTACTGCGGCCTAAATTGTGACCCGCTTGACTGTACAGTGACCTGAATATTTCATGAGTGAACCGGCGTTTGGTAAGTGTGGCCTCTTCCTGGGGTTTACCACATAGGACTACTGTCAGCCGAGGGTGAAGCTTCTCGCAGTGCAGGGGTGGTTGGGAGTATGACTATGCTGCCATGTATGTAATGATTTATACCTTTATGTTCCTGTCTGTTAACACTCAATAATTAACAGGGTTAAATAAAACAGCTTAGGTTAAAACATAATTAACAAACAGAAGCAGGGATTGATTTTTCTCCCCTTGGGGCATGGAGGATGAAATCATAAGGACTTCTTGTTTACTGATATGGACAATTAATTCTATTTATAATGGGGATTTTCTGCAAATTCATCTCTAGCAAGAAGCAAATGAGGTGATGTCTCTTGAAACTGTATTTTCAAAGAATTGAAGGAGAATTTGTCACCTAGGATCTAACTTGTATGTTACACAGCAACTCTAACTGAGAGCAAAGGTAAATTCCAAAAACTATGCAAACATGGACAATACATAGGGGGGGATTTACTAAAACTGGTGCAGCTTTGCATTCTAACCAATCACCTTCTAACTTCAGCTTGTTCAATTAACCTTTGACAATAAAACCTGGAAGCTGATTGGTTACTATGCACAGCTGCACCAGATTCTGTGTGCACCAGTAAATCTCCCCTTATGGACCCATTTCACACCAGAACGTTTTTCAGGCACTTTTGCGCTAAAAATAGGGACTGAAAAGCGCCTGAAAAACTCCCCCCAATGCACCCCAGTGTGAAAGCCTGAGCGCTTTCACACCGGGTGCAGTGCACTTGTGGGACGGTAAAAAAAGTCCTGCAAGCCGCATCTTTGCGGCGGTGTGAGAGCAGTGTATTCACCGCTCCTATACTGCCCCTGCCCATTGAAAACAATGGGGCAGCACTCCCGAAGCACTGAACACCAATTCGGAAGCGCCGATAACCGGCACTTTGAACCCCTGTTTAACCCCGCCGCTATAACGAGTGGTAAAGCGCCGCAAATTAACGGTGTTTTACCGCTAACGCTCAGATGGCCCTGGTGTGAAAGGGAGAAAGCAAAGAAGAACTGAACCGCTCCAAGCCCTGTAAATGTCTTCAGGTCCCCCTCTACACTGGGTGTTGGTTTTTCATCCATCTCAGCATGTATAGCAAAAATTAAAAAACAAAGCTGCACTCTGTGAAGTCACTCAGTGATGTTTAATCAATATAGTTGTCTTCAGTTCTCGCCCTAAGCCAACCCTCCTGTACCAGCCCAGGCCCCATCAGTTCGAAAGGGGGACCCGGGTACCTGCTGAGCAGGAGCGACTGCTGTACTGCCTTTTTGCCAACTCCTGCTGGCTTCTCCTACAGTTCTGCCGGCTTCTCCTCCTTTTTCTTCCTTCAGCTGCACTGCAGGGGGATTGGTATCTGCATCCCCACCCCCCTGCTGTCCAGCCCCCCCTTATGTGTGGCCCCCTCCCCTGCAGCATTGCCAGCTCCCCTCCTCTCCTCTGCTGCCAGCAGCTCCTGAGGGTGCACAGGGGGATGTTTCAGGATGGAGATGGGGTGTGCAAAGTAAATATGTCCTATTTACCAGCCTCTTCCTTTCCTGAATTAACACAGTGATCATTCGGCATTGATCACTCATTGTGTCCATTCATCACTGAAGCATAGTAAATTGTGTTTACTATGCTTCAGTTTGTGAATGAACAGGGAACCTCAGAGTGCTTCCCATCCATTCAAGATCCAGTGCAGCTGAGGCTGCAAAGAAAGGGAATGGGAAATCTCAGTCCTCAGTTCCTTCCTCTCAAATGTGAGCCATTTCACCACAGGCACCCCGACAAGACTGTTAAAATAATGTAAGAAAAAGAAAACAGTTGGGGGGGCCTGTCAGTTAGACTGTACGGGGCCCCGTGATTTTTAACAGCAGCCCTGCCCTCTGACACGTTTCACCCCAGCTGGGCATATCCATAGATGTCAATCGAGGCAGAGGTGGACAATGCTAACATACTACATAGTTCCAATGGCGGTGACTTCATTGCCTTATATATAATATTCAGTTGCTGCTTTATGAGGTCGGCCATATTGATGTAAAGTAAGGTATGCAGATAAAAATCTGGGGACACCTTACTGACCATGCCCAATTTATGGAGGTGGGGCAGGGTGGAGCAGAGATAGGGGGCGATACCCGCATGCAAAGCGTGCCATACCAAATGTTGGGTGTGGCCAAATTGTGCAAGGGGCTTAAAGGGAAATGGTTTAATTATACCTGAGCCTACTTTGATCAATGCCAAGAGTTGAGGTCCAGGTGGGCACTGCAAGTCACCATCACCAGCAAGGGCAACACAGCAAATGATCCACATCCTTTCCTTCTGCAACAAAGTCTGCACAAGCCGTGAGGGGAGGAACTGGGACGACCACGTATTATAGGCATGTGACACCATCAATAACCCCGGACACAGCCCGGAGCAGACACATCCCTCCCTGCTCCTGCTCCAGGCCAATCACAGAAATGTTGCTAAGGTGGAATACCCTGCAGTCACCTGGGCTAGGGATGCCATTAATAGAGCTGGAAACAAATCAGGGACACATTCTTCTAACGGAAGACGAAATTGGGGACATAGTTTTCCTGGAGGCAGTCCTCTAAAATCTGGGAATGTCCCCGGGAAACCAGGAACATCTGGTCACCTTAGTTTAAAGTGGAACAGGATATTGTTGCCCTATACCAGTGATGGCGAACCTTGTGCCCTAGATGTTTTGGAACTACATTGCCCATGATGCTCGACTAAACTGCAGAGTGCATGAGCATCATGGGAAATGTAGTTCCAAAACATCTGGGGTGCTAAGGTTCGCCATCACTGCCATAGACCATTGATGGCGAACCTTGGAACCCAAGATGTTTTGGAACTACATTTCCCATGATGCTCAACTAAATGGCAGAGTGCATGAGCATCATGGGAAATGTAGTTCCAAAACATCTTGGGTGCTAAGGTTCGCCATCACTGCCATAGACGATTGATGGCAAACCTTGGAACCCAAGATGTTTTGGAACTACATTTCCCATGATGCTCAACTAAATGGCAGAGTGCATGAGCATCATGGGAAATGTAGTTCCAAAACATCTTGGGTTCCAAGGTTTGCCATTACTGCCATATTCCAAGCAAAGGGCAAAGATATAGCACAGTTAGTTGGATGTACTCTGGTAAAGTTTTGAGTGATGAAAAGTTTTTAGGTTTTTATTGCTGTCTATAAAGAAGTGTTAATGGAGACTGGCGCTGTCTTATTGGAAAAAATTAAACTTATATATGTGCAGATAAAGAAAAATGCAAAAGTGCTTGAAAATCGTTCCTATTTGTTGTCCGTGAAGAAGTCCGTAAGAGATCCGTGATTAAAAAGTTTGTGTTAATAAAACTTAAATTTATAAATAATCAGTGTAAAAAATGTGTGAGTGGGTATGATCCACACTCATAGAAAGTGATTCATAGAATAAATAAATAAATAAACCAGTGTCCGTGTTAAATCCGTGAAGTAAAAGTTTCTTCAGAGTGTAACAGTCACAATTTTTGATGAAATAGATACAATCCTTGATTTGCCACTAGTAGATGTATATACAGATGCTTGATTCCGAAATATATAAAGGTGACTTCAGTGTTTTATCCAGCTTCAGTTTAAGGTGACTTGTGCTCCCCTCCTGTGCCCTCACTTACCAGAGTCTCCTTACCCCTGCAGGGGTAGCCCGCATGTGGTAAATGGGGTCTTTTTCCGGTTTCCTGGTGTACTGTGGTCTTTCCTCCTCCTTGGTGTTCCCTGTTCAGAAGTCCTCGGTGATGTTAGTTGTAAGACTGAAAAGACTATTGAGGACTAACTAAAGAAATTCTTCATGAAGCTGTGAGAAACAC
>BLSH010164837.1:486997-502815 GCA_018402905.1 Glandirana rugosa | reverse complement strand
TGTATAAGAGACAGCTCCACATCCACCCCCCTTCCCGTTATTTTACTTGATTTTAATTTATTTTCCCTATCCCCATTTATTTGTAGGGCACTTGCCCTAGTTTGAAGATGATTTTAGAACAGTTATATGGCTTCTACCGTTAATTAATACTTTTCAGACACAGTTTGAAGATGATCCACATTCACCTCCATTTTTGCTTTTTTTATGTTTTTATTTTTTTAAAAATATTTAAAGTTATTTCCCTGTCCCCATTTTTTTGTAGGGTGCTTGCCCTACCCTTACCCCCATTTTACTTCCTTTTGCAGCCCTCTGGGGCTTTCCAGAACTTTCCTACAGCCATTTTTGTGCCTAAAAGTTCGGGTCCCCATTGATTTCAATGGGGTTCGTTGTCCGTGCGATCGTTTGGGTTCCGTCCGGACCCGGACCCGGACTTTGTCCCGAGGTTCGGACGGACCAGCAGAACCCGAACTTCCAGGTGTTCGCTCAACTCTAATAGTGTCCCAAGGGCCTGATAAAGGCAAGCAAATGGCCACATCCTGCTCTCGGGCTGCAGTTTGGAGACCACTGTTCTATGGGATAACAGGCCTGGGACACCTTTGGGTGCTGTAAAGAGAATAGTATTGTGGCACACATAGTGCCCCCTCCCCCTCCTGTCAAGCCCTGCTCTGAGCTACATTCATATCTGAATAATGTTTCCGGGTTTCAGGAGGACTGAAACCCGGACATATGATTCAAAACCTGAACTGTCCAGGTGAATCCCGGACAGGTTGCAACCTGTCTACATTAGTATGGCAGTTAAGAGGCATTGTATCACTTCCTGACCACCTTCTTTAACTCCTTCAACCCCACACTAGCGTGCCTCAACCGCATGCATTGAACACGGTTGTAGGGTGGTTGCGGATCTCTTGCATGGTGGCCCTAATCACCTAAATTAGTCACAATCAGCGTGGGGCCATGCCTGCCAAAAGCGACCGGGGATATAATTCCTGCCACAGCCGTAAAGCATCGTGGCAGCGGCATGTGTACACCCCTGGCCACTGCCTTTGAACCTGAAAGGGGTAGCAATTGGGTCGGTAAAATCACAGCTTGAATAAAAAATAGCTGCACTTTTCCTTTAAATATTATCCACTTGAAGATCGGGCATTTTCTGGCAATTTTTGTTTCCATGTGAAAATCTGTTTTGTTTTGTTTTTTTCTTTCTGGAAAATTAGTTAAACATTATATATATTTTTTAAAAGCAGAGGCCCTATAAAATAAATTGGTGGGTTTTGAATTTTTTTATGTCACATGGTATTTTGTCAAACTCAGTTTTTGGGAAAAAAATACACTTTTTAAAATTTTCATGCAAAAAGAACACAATACATAACCCACTTTTTAAATAAGATATAAAAGATGATGTTACGCCGAGTAAATAGAAACCAAACATGTGACGCTTTAAAATCGCCCACACAACGGTGACAAACAACGTAAATCTTATTATCCATAGGCGATGCTTTAAAAACCTTTACAGGTTACCACTTTAGACTTACAGAGGAGGTCTAGTGGTAGAATTACAGCCTGTGATCACACTCCTTCCCCCCTGACAGAATGGAGATCCCTGTGCTTACATACACAGATCCCCGTTCTGTCACTGCGGGGGAGCGATTGCGGGTATCCGGCAGACATCAAGTCCGCCCTACCCACTCCCTGGTTTCCCCGCTACACAGTGAGCCACGATCCTCGATCTCGCAGCCTCTGTCTGGTGATTTCTGCTATCGAGCCAGACTGCCGCCGCCCGCGGGTGCTCATTAAGTGGTTAAGGTTAAACCGCTTCTCCTCCAATCTCATTGTGTGGCCCTGTGTCCTCTTACACTCCCTGAGACTGAATAGTTTTTTCCCCATTGAGGTATTTGTAAATGGCTATCATGTCCCCTCTCAAGCGTCCCAGCAAGAATAAATTTAGTGTTTGCAGTCATGCCTTGATAGTTAGTTCTTTTGAGCAACAACAGACTTGCTGGCTAGATCACCAGGTGAAAACAGAAGAAAGAAAGCCTAAAAAAGGAAACAAATGCAGCCATCATAGCTAAGAATTGGTAATTGCAATATAATAAATATTTGAGGTTAATGCTGCTCTAAATTGGTTTCTGGGGGCTTTAGAGGGTACTGCGGGCTTCAATTGGTACCTGAGATGTCATCTTTGTAAAAATGTAACGGGCTGCCCCCACTGCAAGGGTTAAATGATTGTTTAAGTGTAAGGGGGATGAAAAACGCAGTTTTTATTTCCTAATCTTCTGATCCCCCAGTAGCCGGCGCTCTCTTCTACGCCCCCATGCTCAGGCAGTGGACTGTCCCTCAGCGTCCTCACGTCCAATGTAGGGCTACGGGCTCTGCATTGGACTTGATGATGTCAGAGATCCTGTGATCACTCAAGGATCGGGGAGAAGAGACCCATAGGGGGGGATTTACTAAGACTGGCGCACTCTGGTGCAGCTGTGCATAGTGGCCAATTAGCTTCTAGCTCCAGCTTGTTCAATTAAGCGTTGGCAATAAAACCTGAATGCTGATTGGCTTCTATGCAGAGCTGCACCAGATTTTTTTTTGCACTCCAGCTTTAGTAAATAACCCCCACAGGGCTTGTATGGAGTGGAGGATCGGGTAAATAAAACAGCATTTTCCAGTCCCCTAGACCAGGGGGTCTCCAAACTTTATGAACAAAGGGCCAGTTTACTGTCCTTTAGGCTCTAAGGGGGCCGGACTGCGGCCAATGGGATTAGAAAATGCTTTGGTGTCAATAGAAGTATGCCCCATCATTGGTATTAGATGGAGGAATATTGCCCCATTATTGGTATTAAGGGAAGAAAGTGCCCAATCATTGAAAGGAATGTCAATGGGAAGAATAGGGACCTGCAGCTGGTGCCCGTAGGAGGAATAGTGTCCCATCACTGGTGTAAGTGGGAAGAATAGTGCCCCATTGTTGGTGTCAGTAGGAGGAATAGTTCCCTGTCATTGGTGTCAGTGGGAAGAATAGGGCCCTGCAGTTGGTGCCTATAGGAGGAATGATGTCCCATCATTGGTGTCAGTGGGAAGAATAGTGCCCCATTGTTGGTATAAGTCAGAGATAAGCAATTAGCGGACCTTAAGCTGTTGCAAAACTACAAGTCCCATCATGCCTCTGCCTCTGGGTGTCATGCTTGTGGCTATCAGGGTCTTGCTATGCCTCATGGGATTTGTAGTTCTGCAACATCTGGAGGTCCGCTAATTACATATCCCTGGTAAGTGATAGGAATTATGCCCCATTGTTGATGTGGAAGGAACAGTGTTCCAAGGGCCTGATCAAGGCATGCAAAGGGCCACATCTGGCCCCCGGGCCGCAGTTTGGAGACCACTGCCCTAGACCTAAATGAGCATTTTTTCTCCACTACCCAGGGCTCACCTGCAAACTCTGCATAACATAAATAAATATATCAATAAATAAATATGTATATTTGTTTGTTTGTTAGTTTTGCCCTAGTACTTTTCTTTTTTCTTGTCACTTTCTCTGAAAGAAAAAGAAAAAAAAAAAACAGTATCTCACAAAAGTAAGTACACCCCTCACATTTTTGTAAATATTTTATTCTATCTTTTCATGTGACAGCACTGAAGAAATGACACTTTGCTACAATGTAAAGTAGAGAGTGTACAGCTTGTATAACAGTATAAATTTGCTGTCCCCACAAAATAACTCAACACACAGCCATTAATGTCTAAACCGCTGGCAACAAAAGTGAGTACACCCCTAAGTGAAAATGTCCAAATTGGGCCCAAAGTGTCAATATTTTGTGTGGCCACCATTATTTTCCAGCACTGCCTTAACCCTCTTGGGCATGGAGTTCACCAGAGCTTCACAGGTTGCCACTGGAGTCCTCTTCCACTCCTCCATGATGACATCACTGAGCTGGTGGATGTTAGAGACCTTGCGCTCCTCCACCCTCCATTTGAAGACGCCCCACAGATGCTCAATAGGGTTTCGGTCTGGAGACATGCTTGGCCAGTCCATCACCTTTACCCTCAGCTTCTTTAGCAAGGCAGTGGTCGTCTTGGAGGTGTGTTTGAGGTCGTTATCATGTTGGAATGCTGCCTTGCAGCCCAGTCTCTGAAGGGAGGGGATCATGCTCTGCATCAGTATGTCACAGTGCATGTTGGCATTCATGGTTCCCTCAATGAACTGTAGCTCCCCAGTGCCGGCAGCACTCATGCAGCCCCAGACCATGACACTCCCAACACCATGCTTGACTGTACTTGTCTTTGTAATCCTCACCTGGTTGCCACCACACACTCTTGACACCATCTGAACCAAATAAGTTTATCTTGGTCTCATCAGACCACAGGGCATGGTTCCAGTAATCCATGTCCTTAGTCTGTTTGTCTTCAGCAAACTGTTTGGGGGCTTTCCTGTGCTTCATCTTTAAAAGAGGCTTTCTTCTGGGACGACAGCCATGCAGACCAATTTGATGCAGTGTGCAGCGTATGGTCTGAGCACTGACAGGCTGACCCCCCACCCCTTCATCCTCTGCAGCAATGCTGGCAGCACTCATACGTCTATTTCCCAATGACAACCTCTGGATATGACGCTGAGCACTTGCAGTCAACTTCTTTGGTCGACCATAGTGAGTCCTGTTCTGAGTGGAACCTGTCCTGTTAAACTGCTGTATGGTCTTGACCACCGTGCTGCAGCTCAGTTTCAGGGTCTTGGTAATCTTCTTATAGCCTAGGCCATCTTTATGTAGAGCAACAATTCTTTTTTTTCAGATCCTCTGAGAGTTCTTTGCCTTGAGGTGCCATGTTGAACTTCCAGTGACCAGTATGAGAGAGTGAGAATGATAACACCAAATTTAACACACCTGCTCCCTATTCACACCTGAGACCTTGTAACACTAACAACTCACATGACACCGGGGAGGGAAAATGGGTAATTGGACCCAATTTGGACATTTTCACTTAGGGGTGTACTCACTTTTGTGAGATACTGTATATACACTGTATATGCTTAGAGAAGCAGTTGCTCTGGAGAACATTTGCACTGTTGTCCCAGTTTCTGTACACTGTGCTGTCTGCTTGCGGTCTGACATCAGTTCTGAGTCCTTTTTTTGAGCTCCCCACACCCTGCATTTAAAAGTGACATTTATCTATGAAGGCTTCTCATAACAAGTGACACAGCCCACGCACTCCATAGGTGGATTTTCCTTTTTCCTTTGTATGGTATTTTGTTAATTGGGTTTTCCAGTGACTTGTACATTTCATGCTAGAAAAACAGGATTACTGCCTTCAACACCGTGCCAATGCCACTTCGAGTTCATCGCCAGCGGACTCGCTGGAACAAATTGTCTCTGGGCGAACTACTGCACTGGAGTTATAATGAGCGTTCAAGACAAAAGCAGAACTGCTACAGAAACATTGCACAATAAGAGAAGTCTGAAGTACAAAACTTCCATTTAATATACTGTATATATATATACACACACACACACATATATACAGTGGGGAAAATAATTATTTGATCCCCTGCAGATTTTGTAAGTTTGCCCACTTACAAAGAAATGAGGGGTCTATAATTTTTCTCATAGGAGTATTTTATATGATAGAGACAAAATATCAACCAAAAATCCAGATAAAACACACAATACAAATGTTATAAATTAAGTTGCAGTTCAGTGAGTAAAATAAGTATTTGATCCCCAAGCAAACCATGACTTAGTACTTGGTGGAGAAGCCCTTGTTGGGAAGCACAGAGGTCAGACTTTTCTTGCAGTTGGTGACCAGGTTTGCACAAATCTCAGGAGGGATTTTGGTCCACTCTTCTTTACAGATCTCTAAATCCTTAAGGTTTCTTGGCTGTCTCCTGGCAACTCAAAGTTTCAGCTCCCTCCATAATATATAGGATTAAGGTCTGGAGACTGGCTAGGCCACTCAATGACCTTAATGTGCTTCTTCTTGAGCCACTCCTTTGTTGCCTTGGCGGTGTGTTTTGGGTCATTGTCATGCTGGATGACCCATCCATGACCCATCTTCAGTGTTCTCGCTGAGGGAAGAAGGCTCTAATCCAAGATTTTACAATACATGGTCCCCTTCCATTGGCCCCTCAATGTGGCAAAGTCGGCCTGTACCTTTAGCAGAGAAACAGCCCCAAAGCATAATGTTTCCACCTCCGTGCTTGGCTGTAGGGATGGTGTTCTTAGGGTCATAGTCAGCAAAGTTATTGCCAAAGAGCTCAATTTTGGTCTCATCTGACCACATCACTTTGTCCCAATCCTTGTCTGAATCATTTAGATGTTCATTGGCAAACTTCCGACGGCCTCTACATGTGTCTTCATGAGGAGGGGGACTCGCAGTGTTTGGGAGTAAAAAATGCTGATTATGACCCTAAGAACACCGTCCCTACAGTCAAACACAAAGGTGGAAACATTATGCTTTGGAGCTGTACTATATTATACAATAATATAGTGTCAAAAGTATTGGGACGCCTGCTTTTACACGCATATGAACTTTAATGTCGTCACTATTGAGTTGGCCCACCCTTTGGCTCACAGTCTCCACTCAAATCTATCCAAAAAGCGTTCTGTCAGGTTGAGACCAGGACTCTTGGATTACGGTGTGGGGTTGTATTTTGGGGGTTGGGCTTGGCTCCTTAGTTCCAGTGAAGGAAACTCTTAAGGCGTCAGCATACCAAGACATTTTGGACAATTTCATGCTCCTAACTTTGTGGGAACAGTTTGGGGATGGCCCCTTCCTGTTCCAACATGTACACAGTGATTTGGAGTGAGGTTTGTTGATGTCACTACTCACTGTCTCCCTTGCCGGAAGCTTCGGCAAAGCCCTGCCTCTACCAATATGGCCACCTTCAGCACCGGACTAGGAATGATAAGTTTGTAATGTGAAAAGATCAGCAGCAGAGAGTCACAGACAATACTAAGGACTCGTCTTTAATCCTCTACGTGCATCCAGAGTTCAGTTCCTTATTTTAATCTTTTTAAATCTGCAGCTTTCATTCAAAGAATACCTGCCACAGAGGTCCTTGTTCAGCATTTGAGGGTTTAGGGTTAGCAGAGCACCATAGGGAGACTATACTAACTTCATGCCAATATACTCCTTGCTTGGAGGTAAACACAGTCCTCCAGCAATCCATATTAACACAGGGACTTAAGTGCGGAGATTTGTGGCACCATTCATTTTGAATGACACCTCAATACCTCTAGTTTTCTTGGTTCCTCTAGTGAGCAGTACAAAGCGCCCCATAAGGCACGGATGTGAACAATTTTTGTGTTGTGGTCCTTTTTGCCTCCACAGTTGTCCTTTATTTGCTCTGATGTATACACCTTTGTGGTTGTCATAACTGGGGGCTTGGCGTATGCTTGGCCTACAAAACTTTGTTCTAAGGATGGCTCTTGCTTTCATCTCTGAAAAGTTAGAAGGCATGTTCTTGATCATTAGAAGGACTAATGATGAACTTTACTGTACCTAGATACAACTAAATTCCCTCACTGTATGGCAAAGTAAACATACCTACTAGTCCATTGAGTCGGGAGTTGTCTTTCTTGGAGATGAAGTTCTCCTTGAAACAAATATGTTTGCAGATTAAGATGATGATGAGTAACAATGAGATGATAACGAGTTGATGGAGGATGAGATGAAAGGGATGAGGATGAGAGGCATGCATAGACATAACAGAGAGCAGGAGAGCTCTAATGGTGTAGTAACTGGCTTTAGTGTGATGGTCAGTGGGAAGAAAGCTCCTTACACTTGTGGTCATTGAGAAGAATTACCCTCTTACAGATAGCTAAAAAGATCAATGGTGTCATTGGGAACTTATCTGAGAGGCAGAAATTGGTCATTGCTCAAGGAACCCCTAGTAACCTCTGGAGCAGGGTTTCTCAACCAGGGTTCCGTGGAACCCTAAGGTTCCTCCAGAGGTTGCTAGGGGTTCCTTGAGCAATGGTCAATTTCTACCTCTGAGATAAATTCCCACTGACATATTTTTTTTTAGCTATCTGTAAGGGGGTAATGCTTCCCAATGACCACAAGTATAAGGGGCATTCTTCCCATTGACCATTACACTAATGTATCATGAGTTGTAGATTTTTAATTTTAAGTAGGGGTTCCCCGAGACCGGAGAATTATCTCAAAGGTTCCTCGGTGTTGAAAAGGTTGAGAAAAGCTGCTCTAGAGGAACTATAATTTCATGGAACCCTGGTTGAGAAACCCTGATTTAGGAGGTCACGTTGATGCTCCAGTGATACCCAAATCTGGTAGTTCCCATGGAACTTCCAAATGGTCAAAATGGCGAGACGCAGGATTTCAAAAACATCCATGGTGGAGCAGAGGTACCAAAATAGTAGATGATAATCTCTCCAAGGAGGACCTCCGTAGATTGATCATTATGTACTATCTATTATCTACCTCTGCTCCAGCACAGTTTTTTTTACATCCCTCATCTTCAAGTTCTTCTTTTGCCACTCTGGATATTCACCGCCATCTTGTAAATCTTGTTTGGGGAGGTGACTGTTGCTTCCTGATTTTCACACGAATGTGCGCTGTGAGGTGCCGCGTGTGTACAGGTCACAACCAGAATCAGATTTGAGTGATACTTCATCCCATGCTGAAACACTGCCTTATGGTGTACATCAGTGGTTCTCAACCCTGTCCTCGAGTACCCCCAACAGGCCACGTTTTGGGAATTTCTCTTAGATAAAATAGCTGTCGAAAATACCAAGCCATTGACTCTGATTTAAAGCACCTGTGCAAGGAAAACCTGCAAACATGGCCTGTTTGGGGTACTTGAGGACAGGGTTGAGAACCACTGGTGTACATGATGTGGACATCCAAGTATATTGAAAAAAAAAAAAGAAAGATGAGCCAATCCTATCTCTCTGTCTGTGTTGGAAGAGATGATGGGAAAGTTCATTTCATGGTTGAAGGTCCGTTTTGAACGTCTAAGAACATGCCATCTCTCATCCAATGACCTGGAATCTTGAGTTGCACAAATTGATGAAAATGATGAGATTGGATTGGCTCATCTCTAGTTTGATCTTTTCCCCCAATGTACATGTGACTTCCACCTGCAATGCATGGTCTCTTTTCCTTCCAGTAGTAGTTTCCATGGTGGGGATAGACATCAAACCATCTCCGTTACTTTACAGGTGCGAAAAAATTGCGTTGAATACGATTCATTTCTCTTTTTATATAACTGCCTTTTTTTTGTTGTTTGGGATATAGAAGTCCTTTGTAAAGAAAACGCATGCTCCAATAATTTGGGTAAAAGATTTCCAGGGACAACCATTGGAATTTCACAGCCAGCTCCGTTTGGCAAGCGGAAGCCACTTTTGGCGCCGCGAGTATTTAGTCACACAGTATGAAGCGCACAATGCTGCTTTATTTCACTTAATATATTTATTTCTTTTCACAATGAAGCGTAGCAAAGGAAAACAGTAGCCAGGAATGAGGAGTTGGTGTTCATTGTATAAAATTATTATATTATGATTGCTAGAAGAGACACCCTGAGGTTTTAAAAAGAAACCTTAGGGCCCGTTCACACCAGCACATGCATGTTATGGTGTGCACACCGCGCATGCGTTGTGTGCATTATGTGACGTGTACTTGCAAAGCATTACAGCGGTTCTTTGTTTATTTTTAACAAACTCCTAATTTGACTCTATGAACACCGGTTCATTGCAACGTAGTGATGTGCGTTGTAGTGCGCTCTGTGCATTGCGCTGCATAAAAAGTACTCCTATGTTGATCCAAAGGCTTCATTTACACTTTCTAAGTCACCAACTTGGGTCAAGGATACAGATCCGTCGTTTTGGTTTTCCTGTGAATTCACTGGCTTCATGTTTGTGCCAGCTCTGCAATTCACAAAATCTTCATACAGTAGGGGGTCTGAATTCACAGGGGTCCCCAATACTCACACAGAAATATGACATCATTAAAACCCAGATCTGCACACCCCACCAAATCTCCATCCCTCCACTTCTAGAGTTTCACCCCATGAACTCAGCAGCTTAACCCCCCCCCCCCACTCCCCCTCCCAGCCTGACCCAGCAGCTCTGCTCCCCCCTTCCAGCAGTGACTTAGCAGCTCAGCTACAATGCTCCACCCTCCCAACCATAACTGAGTAGCTCAGCTACCCTGCACCCCCCTCTGAGCAATGACACAGCAGCTCTGCTCCCCCTCCCAGCAGTGACCTACCAGCTCAGCTACAATGCTCCACCCTACCAAACCATAACCGAGTAACTCAGCTACCTTGCTCCCCGTTCTGAGCAATGACACAGCAGCTCTGCTCCCCTTCCCAGTAGTGACCTATCAGCTCAGTCACAATGTTCCACCCTCCCAACCATAACTGAGCAACTCAGCTACCATGCTCCCTGTTCTGAGCAAAGACACAGCAGCCCTGCTCCCCCTCCTAGCAGTGACATAGCAACTCAGCTACAATGCTCCACCCTCCCAACCATAACCGAGTAACTCAGCTACCCTGCACCCCCTCTGAGCAATGACACAGCAGCTCTGCTCCCCCTCCCAGCAGTGACCTACTAGTTTAGCTACAATGCTCCACCCCACCAACCATAACTGAGTAGCTCAGCTACCCTGCCCCTCTCTCTGAGAAATGACACTGCAGCCCTGCTCCCCCTCCTAGCAGTGACATAGCAACTCAGCTACAATGCTCCACCCTCCAAACCATAACTAAGCAGCTGAGCTACCTTGTTACCACTTCTGAGCAATGACACAGCAGCCCTGCTCCCCCTTCCAGCAGTGACATAGCAACTCATCTACTATGCTCCCTTCTCCCAAACATAATTACTGAGCAGCCTTGCTTCCAGCGAAATGCATAGAAATGCTTGATTCTAGTGTTTAAAGTGTTTAAATATATATATATATATATATATAATAAATAAAAATAAATAATAAAAATAAATAAATACTAAACAACAAAACCTTAACCCCAACCCTTAATCCTAATACTAACCCCTGATATTAACCCCTAATCCTAATATTAAACCCTAAAAAAAATAAAAAAAATAAACAAGAAGTAAATTAATAAATAAATAACAATAAATGTAGGGACTGATGTGAATGTACAATGTGTACGTAAACCCCTTACAAAAAAAGTAGAAAATAAATAAATAATAATAAATTAATATTAAATAAAAGTGGATGAAAAAGCTGAAAAACATAGCAACAAATGATGAAACAGATAATGTTTTTCTTTATTGGCCAATTAACCACTTCAGCCCCGGAAGGATTTCCCACTTTAGGACCAGAGCACTTTTTGCGATTCGGCACTGCGTCGCTTTAACTGACAATTGTGCGGTCGTGCAACGTTGTACCCAAATGAAATTTGCGTCCTTTTTCCCCCCACAAATAGAGCTTTTTTTTGGTGGTATTTGATCACCGCTGCATCATTTCTGATCGCCGCTATAAACAAAAAAAGAGCGACAATTTTGAAAAAAAGACAATATTTTTTACATATTGCTATAATACAAATCCAAAAAAATATAAAAAAACAAATGTATTCATCAGTTTTGGCCGATTTATATTCTTCCTCATATTTGTGGTAAAAAAATTTGCAATCGGCGTTTATTGATTGGTTTGCGCAAATGTTGCTGTGTTTGCAAATCATGAGAATTAATTTATGACGTTTTTACAATTTTTTAATTTTTTTTTTTACTAGTAACGGCAGCGATCTGCGATTTTTATCGGGACTGTGATATTGGGGCGGACATGTCGGACATTTTTTACACTTTTTTGGGACCAATGACATTTATAGAGCGATCAGAAATTTAAATGTCCACTGATTACTGTATAAATGATATTGGCAGTGAAGGGGTTAACCTGTAGGGGGCAATGAAGGGGTTAACTGTGTTCCCTAGGCGTGTTCTAACTGTGAGGGGGCTGGGCTGCCAGGGGCATAAGAGATCTAACTGATCCCAGTGACAGGGAACAGTAGACCTTTGTCATGCCCACTGACAGAACGAAGAACCATCGCGTTTACATTGACGGTTCCCCGTTTTTCCTGTGTAGTAGGGGATCGTAGGTCACCGGCGGACATGGGGTTGCCCGTGCCGCGGCCACACTGACGGAGCGCGCGGTCGCCCTCTAGCCACGCCTGTGCAAATTGTCGTTTATAAATGGCAATTTGCGTTATGCTGCCACCCTGCAGCAGTAAATGTATGCGAGCCGGTCTTTAACTGGTTAAAAGATGTCAAAGCTCAAAAACGCTTTAAAAACGCTGTGCACATATGCTTAATAAAGCGCATACCAATGCTTAAAAGCGTGACGCTCAGGTGTGAATGCTAACTGAGTAACTCAGCCCCCCCTCCTTTGAGCAATGACACAATAGCTCTGCTTCCCCTCCCAGCAGTGACTTAAGCTAGCCATAAATGCTCTGCTCCCCCTACCAGCCGTGTCTCAGCAGCTTAGCGTTCTGAAGTAAGCAGAGCACCATGCATAAAATTAATGAGAAAAAAAAAATGTGTAAGGAGGAGAGCCGTGTACTATGACCGGCCTCTCCTCCAATCACAGAGCTTTCTCTGCAGCTCCACATCGCATCCTACATTTTATGAATGGCACAGTAAGTGTGCGCCGCAGTATACACTCTGCTATAAATAGGGAGTGCGTTTTGATGAAGCGCTGTGCAACCGCCATGCTTTTTTTCCCTTCTAATTTTACTTTAAAACTCGTCGTACGCCTGCTAGAATAAAGATGAGTATCAGTGATGGTAAATACACTTCATACACAGAGTTCAGGAAGCTGTCAGGTTCCTTTTTGTGGTCTGTGGCGTGCAGTTCTCATCACCGCTGCCACAGCACAAGCACATCCTGTTACAATGTGCAGCTTGGGGCTCTGCTGAACGGATCGCCCATAGAGAAATGATTAAAGAGAACCTGTCATCAGCCAAACATGGCATTGCTAAGCTCTTGCTCTGAAAATGCTAGTTGCCTGGCTGTTGTGTTGCTCCTCTGGCTTTCATACGCTGAAATGCTAACCTGGAACAAGCATGCAGATAAGGACCTTTCTCTGGCTTTCCTGATCTGGTCAATGAGTAAAGCGATATTAAACCCAAAAGCAAACATTTATTTTATTGCAGCTTACAAACTCTTACATGTGATGGCTGCATTTGTTTTCTTTTTTTAGGCTTTCTTTCTTCTACCGTCATCTGATGAAGCCAGTGAGTCTGTTGTTTTTCGAAAGAACAGGCTTTCTTGCAGTTATGGGGATAAAAAATAACAACTGCCACTGACAGGGGTACTTACAATGATCAGCTTTTATTCATGTAAAACCTAAAAAATAAAAACAGTTTGCTGCAGCTGATTCATAAAGTGTGAGCTGGAGTTTGGCTTCAGTTTGTTGGTGTATTTAATACATCTAACACTCGCATCTCCCCTGACTGACAATGCTGATGTCTGTTGTGCCCCCTGTGCTCCTTCATTCAGAGTGGGGGCGCTGTAATACGGGAGGAGTGTTACCGGCCAGATCATCAGGTGAACACAGAGGGGGAGAAGCCTAAAAAAATAAAACAAATGCAGCCACCACTTCTAATTATTGGTAAGCTGCAAGTTATATTACATTGTTGGTTTTGGTGAAGAAAATATCCCTTGAGCCGCACATCCCAGGGATGATGGACGCCATGTCTTTATTCGATCTTGATCACTAGTTTGGCTCTCCTATATCTGGGCCACAAAATTGCAAAACCCCCCTTCTTTGAAGGTAGTACCTATATGAATATACTGGCCCCCACCGATATTATGCCCTGGGACCCATACTAAACCCATACATATCTTTATCAGGAGTCCATTGAAATTGTCTCCATACTTGTCACCCCACTTCTGCCGACGAGGAACATTTTAGGTGTGCCGGGGTTATACCTGGTCTGACTGGACGCTTGGATATCCCTCCTGATGAAGCGATTACCCGCGAAACATGTAGAGGATCCATGATATCTATGTCCTGACACCACTTGAATTTCGCCTCCCCCTCCCCTATCTATGGGGTATGATGTGGAGTGGTGTAACTAATGTTTTATGATTCATGTTTGTTAAATGTCTGTTCTTTTAATTGAATGTATTAAGAATAAAAAACCTTGATGAAATTTTACTTTGTTGTTGTTATCCCATAATTATATTTGGTGTCGTGATAGTCCAGCCTTGTTTCACTGGTGTTAGGGTATTGGTTGGGGACCATTTACCCTGATTCATATATTTATGAAATTGATTGATATTGGTTTGATAGCTATAGCTTGCATAATAAATTGTGAAATAAGTGCATCCTCGCAGATGAGTGTCACCACGCGTTGTTATGCAAGGAGACCAGGATGGTGAAATTTCTCTGACTGCCAAGGAAACACTACACACCTGTTTTCTGTGCCCGGATGTCATTACCCCCTGGGGCATCCACTGGAATTTAAATCACATTAACAAGGCTGTGGAATTTTACAGAGCCATCTGGGCCACTGTCATATGAATCCTAAAGGTTAAAGGGTAAGGCCACGCAAAGGTGATATTTTATTTATGGGTGGATTGTGATGGGCTAAATAAAAAAACAGATTTTTTTTTTTTGCCCCTTTTTTTAAGTAGTTCACAATGATTTTTGCTGTGATATTTTATATAGTTATTGCCAATAGGCAAATCATTATTTAAGCCCAATTGAGGCCTCGGTGAAAATAAAATAAAAATATAAATATTTAGGGGACAGTAAAATAGTCTCTTATTTTTGCATGAGATCAACAGCCCTGAGATGAAAAGGGCAAAAAAATGCCAATTTTTTTTTTTTTTTTAAATAGTCAATTGTTTACAATACACAGGGTTTAGTCACATCCTCAATGGAACAGAGCAATTAATTACATTTCTGCTATAGGCCTGTTGATTCACCAATACGTTTTTTATTACTTAAGATAACAATATACAGTAATGCATATATCATTTTAATTTTACAAACAATGACTTTTTTAAAAAAATATTGTCTTGCAAAAATAATATGTACAGTGCCTTGCGAAAGTATTTGGCCCCCTTGAACTTTGCGACCTTTTGCCACATTTCAGGCTTCAAACATAAAGATATAAAACTGTAATTTTTTGTGAAGAATCAACAACAAGTGGGACACAATCATGAAGTGGAACGAAATTTATTGGATATTTCAAACTCTTTTAACAAATAAAAAACTGAAAAATTGGGCGTGCAAAATTATTCAGCCCCCTTAAGTTAATACTTTGTAGCGCCACCTTTTGCTGCGATTACAACTGTAAGTCGCTTGGGGAAGTCTCTATCAGGTTTGCACATCGAGAGACTGAAATTTTTGCCCATTCCTCCTTGCAAAACAGCTCGAGCTCAGTGAGGTTGGATGGAGAGCGTTTGTGAACAGCAGTTTTCAGTTCTTTCCATGTCGAGTAGTGGGACCTGTGTGGTAGGGGTGACACTTTGTACCACCACCGTCGTAGTACCAAACCCGGACGAAAAGAAGTCGTCCCTGTCCCTTCTACCAATTTTAACTACCCTTCTACCTACCTCGGTTTATGTCCTGGTAAGACCTTCCTTTGGACTACCTCAGACGTTTTCTGGACTCTGACCCTGCCTCTAAACAGAAGGTTGTTCTGTTACTAGGTTTTGTATTTCGTTTTAGATGTTACCTTACGAAGTGTTTATTTGTATAGGTCCACAATCTTACCGGTTCAGTTTCAGGTCTGGACTTAGGTTAGCTCTTAGACACCTTTCTTGACTTTTGACGACAAGTGTTTGCGAGAGGTAGGTTGGAGTGACTCGAGCTCGACAAAACGTTCCTCCTTACCCGTTTTTAAAGTCAGAGAGCTACACGTT
>BLSH010164837.1:437595-480058 GCA_018402905.1 Glandirana rugosa | reverse complement strand
CTAAAAGGGTTTTTTCTTTTTTTTTTAGGTAACAAACATTTCAACCACAGGTTGCAGAAAGAAAATTGCTTAATTCCCCCCCATCAGGACAGTCAGTGTTGATGGGGGAATCCCTCCTGTGTTCTCCTAGAAGGGGGGGGGGGAGGGAAGGGAGAGCATAGTGATTATTGCTAGTAGCCGCTAGCAATAATCACAAGTAATATTCGACAGGCTGGTTGTACCCAAGTTGATCGATCAATCAGCCTGCCCATACATGGTTCGAATGTTGACTGGCTCCTGCTGAACCGGCCGAGGTTCAACCCGTAAAGCGGCTTTAGGGAGACTTAGCTATATTCTCAACGGCCCCTTGAATTGACTGTTCTTTTTTTAATGTTTAAATACCTTTTCCATCCAGGCACCGCCTGGTTTTCAGTGGGCACTGATGACTTAGCCTTGGCCTCTCAGGTGCATGTGCAGCATGAGATCTGGGAAGCCACGTTAGTTAGCAATAAGCCACCCCAGATCACATACCCCGCATGCACTAGGTCTCATTACGGCACATGTGCCATTCAAGATTTTGGGCCTGCCCTACAATGGGTCCCAGTGGGTCCATTGGACCCAGGCAGCAAATTGAACCTCGACAACCTCTCCTTCTCTTCTATTTACCCAGCAAATTGACAACCAAGTTTTTTCTGCAGTAGTTTTGTGTGTCATGCTGACAACTGCCCCCCCGGGCCGCTCCACCTGCACCTATACTACCATAGCCTGTTTATATACTGCCCTATCCTGTCTATATATTGCCTTAGCCTGTCTATATACTGCCCTAGCCAGTCTATATACTGCCCTAGCCTGTCTACATACTGCCCTAGCCTGTCTATATACTACTCCAGCCTGTCTATATACTGCCCTACCCTGTCTACATACTGCCCTAGCCTGTCTATATACTGCCCTAGCCTGGCTAGATACTACTCCAGCCTGTCTATATACTGCCCTAGCCTGTCTACATACTACTCCAGCCTGTCTATATACTGCCCTAGGCTGTCTACATACTGCCCTAGCCTGGGTAGATACTACTCCAGCCTGTCTATATACTGCCCTAGCCTGTCTACATACTGCCTTAGCCTGGCTATATACTGCCCTAGCCTGTCTATATACTACCCTAGCCTGTGTATATACTGCCCTAGCCTGTGTACATACTGCCCTAGCCTGGCTATATACTGCCCTAGCCTGTCTATATACTACCCTAGCCTGTCTATATACTACCCTAGCCCACCCCTATACTGCCCTAGCCTGTCTATATACTGTCCTAGCCTGTCTATATACTGCCTTAGCCTGTCTATATACTGCCCTAGCCCGCCCCTATACTACCCTAGCCTGTCTATATACTGCCCTAGCCTGTCTATATACTACCCTAGCCTGTATATATACTACCCTAGCCTGTCTATATACTACCCTAGACTGTCTATATACTGCCCTTGACTGTCTATATACTGCCCTAGCCTGTCTATATACTACCCTAGCCTGTCCATATAACACCCTAGCCTGTCCATATACTACCTTAGCTTGTCTATATACTGCCCTAGCCTGTCTATATACTACCCTAGCCTGTCCATATACTGCCCTAGCCTGTCCATATACTGCCCTAGCCTGTCCATATACTGCCCTAGCCCACCCCTATACTACACAAGCCTGTCCCTATACTGCCCTAGCCCACCCCTATACGGTTCTAGCCGGCCCCTTGGAATTGATCATACCGGTATGTCATATAATTTTGCATATAGACAAGGTGCTGTTGCATGTAAATCTGACTTCCTGATAAATATAATTTTAGTTAAAATTTTCATGATTTAAAATAGTGGATGTGGGGGCCTTTTGGTGGGTGTGATTTTTTTTTGTTTTGGGGTGGGGGGGGGGCAGCATTTCATTCTTGGACCCAATGTCTTAGGCCAGCCCTGATTTTGGGTAACTTCTTATTGTTCAGTAAGAAGCCATCCCACATATGTGGCATACACTAGGTCTAGCACAATGTCATCAGTAGGCCTGCAAAGAGCAAGGAAGAAGAAGCCAACCAAAGATGACTTGATACAAAGCCTAGGGGGCTTTCTAGACCTCTGGGAAAAGGGTCATGCGAGTAAAAAAATAAAAATCATGTTTCTATTGGTGGGTTTATTGGTTTATCTGGTGCCTTTAGCTAGCATGGGCGGTTTAGTAAAGAGGGGGGGCTGCTTTAAGGAGATGTGAACTGACCCAGAATAATGATATATACATAGAATTATCCTTCTTTCTGAGGATTTACATTACAGATTGCCTGTAGGTAAACTTGTATTCCTCGTCTTCTCATATAAGCTGTTGAAGCCTGAAGGACGTAGTCATGGTGTGTGAATGTGTGGGTTCCATAGACAAATAATAGGTCACCGGAACGCAGTGCGTTGTTTGCTGGAGGTTTCCCCTCCTTATTACTCCAAGTGTGACTCATCCGGATCTCACAGCTGCACACAGGGGCTTTACAGTAACATTGCATTGTGCTGGAAAATTTAATGTAGGCTAATAATTAATCCAGTAAGAGGAATTAAATAAATATATATATACTTAAAATTAATTAGGGTAAAATTCCATTGCGCTGGAACCTGCGTTATAGAATGGAAAAATAACCTGGATTATTGATGAATCCATCAACAGGAATACAAGAGATGACAATTAAAATAATAATCCCAAACTTTTAGAAGATATAACGCACACAGCCCGGGAACTGAGCTTGGTTTAAAAATTTTTTTTTTCATGCTGTGAATTTTTTTTTTTTTTTTGAAACCTGATGTTTTTTTTCCATTTTTCTGCTGGATATATAATTAATAATTTGTTTAATGATTTTTTTTAAATGCATTTCATAATCTGTTGTGCTGCTTACTCAAACTTTCTAAAGCCTCGTACACACAGGACGACGATTGTATACAACAGGTCATACTAACGACCGTTGTATGCGATATCGATCGCTCGTATGCGCGATTAGAACAGCCGACATACGACGGTCGTACAAGGGGAGTTGTATGAGCAAACTAGAATACTTGGTCGTACCAACAAGCGGTCATACGACCGTTGTATCGTGTGTACAGAGCAGTTGGTACATCAAGTTGTATTGTGCAAAACACGCATGCTCAGAAGTCAGGAACGGCCGGACGCTAATTACATGCACCTGAACGTTCTTTCTGTGGTCGTACGATCGTGTAGTGCAGTCAGTATGCAAGTTACATTATGCAACATACGATTTGCGACGATCGTACGTACGATCGTCATCCCATGTGTACGAGGCATAAGTCAGCTATTGCTATGGAAGTGGAGGGGATGCTGGTCACTGTGGAAATGTGAACTAGGCAGCCCAGATGGCCAGCAGCCTAAACCATATGGGGTTAATTAATAGCTGAACACCAGGCAGGCAGCTAAAGTGATTTCTGAATGCTCTGTCATTCCTCTGCTTTCAGAACAAGTCGCTTTTAAAGCCTAGCACACACCACCAGTTTTATTTTGTTTGTTCAAAAAAAAAAAAAACGGAAACTCAGATTGGAGCCGCTGTACTAACAATCTGATGTTAGTACAGCGATCTCCCTGCTGGGCTATTGTGTTCTGACGGGGGGATGCTGCTCCTCCGCCAGAACACTCCGGTCAGCGCTCTCATTGGCTGAGAGCGCTGACTGGGAGGCGGTCAGCAGACCTCTTTTTGGTCTGCCATACACAGGGGCCGAATGTCGACCAGTTCAATAGAAGTATTTGGCCTATGTGTACTAGGCCTAAGAGTTTAAGTGGACACCAAGCAATCCCTGGAGACAGCCCCTCCCCCCCTCCAACACACAACAGGTAATTGACAGCCTCAGCTGTGTGTTTTTCCCTATGAGTCTGTGTAGAGGGGGTGTATCCTTTCCCCCCACTCAGGTATCAGATTACACTCAGCTCTCCTCTCTCTGTGCATAGCAGTGTGTGACATCATATCCTGTCCCCTGCCCTCTAGAGCTAGGAAATGCTGTGTAAAATGTGTGCTTTAGGAGGTTGTAGAGAAGAAGGCTGCAGATAAACAGGTACAAGTTATGTGAGGACTTGTTTAATCTCGGTGCATTGCCTGAGGCCAGTCCCTTCATTGATTATACGTAAGAGTTTACACAGTGGTGTGGTGGTTAGCACTTTCACCTAACAGCAAAAGGGTCGCTGGTTTGAATCCCAACCACGACACTACCTGCTTGGAGTTTGCATGTTCTCCCTGTGCCTGCGTGGGTTTCTTCCGGGTGCTCCGGTTTCCTCCCACACTCCAAAGACATGCTGGTAGGTAAATTAGATCCTGTCTAAATTGGCCCTAGTATATGTATGAATGCGAGTTAGGGGCCTTAGATTGTAAGCTCCTTGAGGGTAGGGACTGATGTGAATGTACAGTGCATATGTAAATTGACGGCACTATATAAGTAGCTGAAATAAATAAATAAACCACTTTAAATTTGAACTTTAGCAAAAAAAAATAGATAAATAAATCCCTACTTCTTAATCACATCACTTACCTGTAATGAAGGATGTCTCATGTGTGTGCAGCCAGCTTTCCTAAAGAAATCTTCACCGCAGAGATGCCCCGTCCTCTTCCTGTCTCTAAACCTCTAGCGCTGCAATGGTTGATGGCTTTGGGTCTCCAGGGAAAACAGCAGTACAGGTGGTCCAACGGGCCACGCCCCTCCTTTGTTCTCCTCCATTGAGAAAAGTAATTTCATTGATTACACTGTAATACAATCTGTGAATGAAGAGGAATGTGATCAGTTGAAGATCCTTTCCTCCATTCACAGATTATGTTGCAGTGTAATCTTTGTAGATCTCTTCTGAATGGAGGAGGAGGAAGGAGGGGGCGTGTCCCTGTCAGGCCACCTGTACTGCTGTTCTGCCTGAAGACCCAAAGCTGTTAACCTTTGCAGCGCTGGAGGTTCAGAGCCAGGAAGAGGACGGGGCATTACCTGTAGTAAAGATTATTCCAGGATCCAGCTGCCTGCCCAACATGGGCACTTCCTTTACTACATGTAAGCCATGTGACTAAAGCTGCAGGGATATTTTTTTTTTGCCAGCTAAACTTCAATCATAGAAATAAAACCCCATGCATATAAATAAGAAAAATTATAGTGAAGGAAGCCCTCCTGGTGCTTAGTTCAGAAAAATGCTCATCAGCTTGACAGCCAGGGAATTAGCATTTTTAGAATACTCTCAATTGTTCCACCCTATAGGCTTCTTTTAAAGTTTATTTCCTCTTTAGCAGTCAAAATTTGAGAAACCCCCCAATATACTGA
The DNA here is from genome assembly GCA_018402905.1 of Glandirana rugosa. Taxonomy (NCBI): domain Eukaryota; kingdom Metazoa; phylum Chordata; class Amphibia; order Anura; family Ranidae; genus Glandirana; species Glandirana rugosa. The sequence goes on along the minus strand of BLSH010164837.1, from coordinate 474,773 downwards.
ATGTTTCTTTGGAGCAGGGATAGAACCAGGAACATGGGGGAACCTCCTTCACTGAATGTATATAATGGCAAGGGGTGCTCAGGGGTGCTGGGGGTCCTTTGCTGCTGGCTGCTGGGGGATCTATTGTTGCTGGGGGGGGGGTTCTATTGTTAGAGGAAATGCAGTCTGCTCACATAATTTGTAATAAAAAACATCTTTGCCATTCTGAAGCTTCCCTCCAACCACTTTGATTATTATTTTATATATACTGTGATTCTGTACTTGCCAAATATGCTGCAGAAATCTCCCTCCACTAAGTCTGACTGTAGCCATTTTAACTGTGGGCAGGTGAAGCCGCTGCCTGTTCACTTCCTGGATTTACACAGACACACACCTCCAGCTCTGCAGCTTTCATTGGCCCTCTTATGACTCATCCCCTTCTCCCTTCCTGGCAAACTCTCACGATAGTGAGAGAGAGAGAGCTGTACATGATGTCATAAGCCTAGGCTAATGACCAGACAAGAAACAGGAAGTGGGCTGTATAAGGTATTTACTGGCAAAAAAAAAAATGTTAAAAAGATAAAACAACAAGGGCAGAAGATTTAATAGATGGAAAGTTGAAAACATGACTGAAGTTCCGCTTTAAGGGATTACAGGGTTTTTATGTTGCTGGGAGGGATCTACTGTTAAGGGAGAGGTGTATTGTTACTGGCTGCTAGAGGATCTAATAATGCTGGCTGTTGGGGGATCTATTGTTGCTGGTGGGGGTCTATTTTTCCTGGGGTGGATCTATTGCAACGAGGAAGGGGGGGGGGGGTATTGCAGTGGGACTGTTGTTGCTGGGGAGGACTATTATTGATGGTTGCAGGCACTGTTATATTTTAGAGCAAATTTTGATTTTAGTTTTAAGCCTCATACACACGGTGCGACGATCGTACGACCGAACGGACCAAATCGTATGTTGGATCATGTATCTAGCATACTGACATGCACTACACGATCGTACGACCAAGCTGAACGTAGTGACGTGTTATGAACGTATAACGAGAAAGTTCAGGTACATGTCATTTGTGTCCGGCCGTTCCTGACTTCTGAGCATGCGTGTTTTGCACAATACAACTTGTTGGACCAACTTCTCTGTACACACGATACAACGGTCGTATGACCGCTTGTTGGTACAACCAAAGTTTTCTAGTCTGCTCATCCAACTTCTGTTGTACGACCATCATACGTCGGCTGTTCTAATCGCGCGTACTAACGGTCGGATGATCATACAACGAGCGGTCGTACGACCTGTTGCATACGACCGTCGAACCGTGTGTACGACGCTTTAGTGCTTTGACTAAAATAACATTTTAGTTTTAGTCGTATTTTAGTCATCTTAATTATTTTCGTTTTAGTCGTATTTTAGTCGACTAAAATATCCAGTACATTTTAGTCAACTAAAATCTGATGGGTTTTTATATTTTTTGTTTTAAGGCATTATTTAATCACTTCCTTACTGGGCACTTAAACCCCCCTCCTGCCCGGACCAATTTTCAGTTTTCAGCGCTGTCACTCTTTGAATGACAATTGCGCGTTTGTTCCCCACAAATAGAGCTTTCTTTTGGTGGTATTTGATCACCTCTGCAATTTTTACCTTTTGAGCTATAAACAAAAAAGAGCGACAATTTTGATAAAAGAAAATTTTTTTTTTACTTTTTGCTATAATAAATATCCAAAAATAAAAAACAAATTTATTCCTCAGTTTAGGCCGACATATATTCTACATATTTTTGGTAAAGAAGAAAACCCCCCAAAAAAACGCAATAAGCGTATTTTGATTGGGTTGCGCAAAAGTTATAGTGCCTACAAACTATGGGAATTGATTTATGGCTTTTTTATTATTATTATAATTTTTTTTTTACTGGTAATGGTGGCGATCTGCGATTTTTATAGGGACTGCGATATTCATGTGTGACATTTTTTACACTTTTTTGGGACCAATGACATTTATACAGCGATCAGAGCTAAAAATAGACACTGATTACTGTATAAATGTCACTGGCAGGGAAGGGGTTGACACTAAGGGGCGATCAAGGGGTTAACTGTGTTCCCTCCTTGTGTTCTAACTGTATGGGGGCTGGGCTGGCAGGGACATAACAGATCTAACTGATTCCGATCACAGGTAACAGTAGATCTGTCATGCATCGCATAGTAGCCCATTATGTGCCACTTACCTGCCCTGTCATGCATCGCATAGTAGCCTATTATGTGCCACTTACCTGCCCTGTCATGCATCGCATAGTAGCCTATTATGTGCCACTTACCTGCCCTGTCATGCATCACATAGTAGCCCATTATGTGCCACTTACCTGCCCTGTCATGCATCGCATAGTAGCCCATTATGTGCCACTTACCTGCAAATGAAGCCTGTGGTGTCCAGCGATGTCCCTGCTCCAGGCCGTGTCCATCTTCTGCCCCTCTTCCTTCGGGGGCCGCGACTCCGGCGCTGTGACTGGCCGGAGTCACATGACGTTACTCCAGTGCATGCGCGCGGGAGCCGCCAGTCACGCCAAAGGGTCAGTGGAGAAATGGCACGGAAGATGTAAACATCCCTTGTGAAAGTAATATATGGTGACAGGTACTCTTTATGGAGAGATGGGGGGGTCTAAAAGACCCCCCATCCCTCCTTTGCACTTCACAGCATTCAGATTGCCAAAAACAGTGTTTCAGAATATTGTCATTTTTTAAAAACTGGTGTCGTTAGCCGCTGAGTAAACCGGAAGTGACGTTGTGACGTCGCTTTCCGGAATTTGCCGAAGAAGACCATTCCGGCTTCCTTCAGGTCTCCTCTGAGCCACCAGATCGTAGCTCCGGTCTTCCGGTGGAACGGGAGGCCGGAGAAAAGTGACGAAAGGCTGCGGGAGGGGGGGATAACGATCGAGCGACTCCTGAGCCAGATCGGCCGTTATCACCGGATCAGTGTTGCCAACCTCCCGCAGCATTTTTTACTGGCAAAACATGGAAAATTTACTGGCGGAGCACATTTTTTACTGGCAACCTGAAAAATAACTGAACTCCTATTAAAAACTAAGACAACTGATATTTAAACACAACATAGAAACACTGACAAACCCCATATCAAGTAATTTGCTTGGTTTACACTTAAAAAGCCAGCACAGCATGACAAATCAGACCCTGATATTTATAGACAATTGTAAAAATCACTGATTTTTACAAACTGTCAGTAAATTTACTGGCGGTTGGAAACACTGCACTGGATAGCCGACCGCCAGTTCTAAAAAATGGTACCGGGATATAGCCTGCAGCTGCCGGCTATATCCCGAAACCTCCACTCAAAGGAGCCGCCGCCTATTTACGGCGATGGGGGGTGAAGTGGTTAAACACGGCTCGGTAGTCAACTTTGTCCGGCATGCCACCTACTCCATTTCTCTAACTATAATTCTCCATGGCCTACAAAAACAAAAATTGTCCTGCATATTACTAAGATATCCACCTATAAACCGGCAACATTTCAGATCCCTAGCACATCTAGATCATGGTGAGGGTAAGAACTTATTGGCCTCGGAGATATAAAGTAGGTATTGTCTGAATTTGCCTGCAAAAGTGGAAATATACTTTAAGTTCCTCTTTACTTCATACGGAAAAAAGAAGATTTCTTCATCAAACTATTGTTCATTGTTCTATGACTTTTATCTCCTGTTTGCTTTTCCGATGAAGTCACACAGGGCTTTCCTCTCTTTGCTTTCAGTTATCAGCTGTCGGTTCTGGGGTGTTTTCCACGTGGAGAAAGGAGACCGATACAATCAGACTGCTGAGGAGGCCAGGAAAACCTGCGCTGATTTGGATGTCGTCATCGCTAACAAGGAGCAGGTGAAGCTTGCTTTGGATTCGGGATTTGAGATTTGCAGGTACAACACCGCTATTTTCTATTAATTGGTAATTGGTTATGTGAAGAGCTATTTTAAATGAATTATCTATAAACTCTCCGTTTCGCTAATCCCTACAAGCAATGTTCATATTAAAGCCTCATACACAGGGACATTTTTTGACGCCGGCGTTTTCTGGCATTTTTTGCAGCTCTCCATGTTAGTCAATGGCCCCATAAAAACGCCAACGTTTTTGAGCTGTAGATGGCGTCGGCGTTAGTGAGCTGAAACTAGAACCCACCGCCATCGCGTTCTGAGGCTGTAACTAGAGTTGAGCGAACACCTGGATGTTTGGATTCGGAGGGTCCGTCCGAACTTTGGGAAAAAGTCTGTGTTCGGCACCGAACGTTGCCCGAACGTTATCCCGGACCCTGAACCCCATTGAAGTCAATGGGGACCCGAACTTTTAGGCACAAAAATGGCTGTAACTGGCAAGTGCTAGAGGGCTGCAAAGGAAGTAAAATGGGGGTAAGAGTAGGGCAAGTGCCCTACCAAAAAATGGAGATAGGGAAAATAAATTAAAATCAAATAAACTAGGAGATGATTTTTGAACAATAATGTGTCACTTACAGCTGCAGCTCGAACCTCTCCCTTTAGAACTAGGAGATGATTTTTGAACAATAATCTGTCCCTCTAAGCAGAAGCCTCTACCTAGTGCAGTCAGATCGCTCAAAGCAGCAGTATGTGAAATCTCAAGTTACTCCCACAATCTGATTGTTGAGTACGATCGTAATGATCGTTGTGTTAGGCAGGGTTTGATCTGCAATCTGTCACTCAAAGCAGCAGTATGTGAAATCTCAAATTTCTGCAATCTGTCCCTCAGAGCAACAGTAGTAGTAATCTCAGGATGCAGGATCAGATGTTAAAATGTCTGCAATCTGTCCCTCACAAAAACGCCGGCAGCTTCCTCTCCCTACACTAACCCAAGAGCATGTGACATGCAGCACTGTGACTCCAGCCTCATATACAGGCTGGGTCACATGATGCACTGGCCAATCACAGCTATGCCATTAGTAGGCATGGCTGTGATGGCTTCTAAGGGCAAACCAGTGAAACGCTTGTTGATTGGCTTCCCTGCAGCTATTCAACATGCATGACCAACTACCAGAACCCAAACCCGAGCGTTTTTTGAAACGTCCAGGTCCCGGACACCCCAAAGTTCAGTACGGACCCGAATGTTACAGTCCGAGTTCGCTCAACACTAGCTGTAACGTTTTGACGTCTTTTGACACCGACGCCACAAAATGCTCACTAACGCCAACTAACGCCGTACCGTCGTTAACCGGCGTTTTTTGACGCAGACGTTTTTAGGTTGAAAAATAGCAGAGGGATGATTTTTTTTTAAAAAATGCCTATTGACGCCGGCGCTCACTAACGCTCATTAACGCAATGCATAACGCCGAAAAGCGCAGATTTTTTTTCCTTGACGTTGGGCACGAAGTTTTGTTTATTTTTTAAGAAACGTCCATGTGTATGAGGCCTTAAGGTTTCATGCACACAGGACGTTAAAAAAATGTCCTAAAACATCAGTACCTTATCAGTGAATTTTTTCAGCGTTTTTGCGCCGGCGTTAATGGGCGTTAATGATCGTTAGTGAGTGTTAATGGGCGTTTTTTAGCACTGGCGTCAACGGGCATTTTTTTATTTTTATTTTTTTATTCTTTTTTCAATGGACACAAAACGTCCAAAAACGTTGGTGAGTGGCGTTAGTGGGCATTAGTGAGCGTTTTTGGGCGTCAGATCGTTTTTACAGCTGAAAAACGTCCAAAATAACCCTCAGGTCTTAGGTTTTTTTTTCAGCTCAAAAACGTCACTGCTAAAAACAGCTGATAACAGCCTGTGTGTGCATGGACACCTAGGAGAACATGATGGAGGGTTTAATGACTGTAGAAAAAACATCTACAGCTGAAAACAGCAGCTGTAAAAACGTCCAAAAACGTCCTGTGTGCATGAGGCCTAAAGGTGAACTCCAGCCTCCCCTTCAGGCTCCCATCCTGTAGGGAGATGGCTTACTCTGATTTCTCTGTACACCGTGAGCCTCTCACAGTGTGCATTAGAAGCTGCAACTGCCCTTTCATTCATTGAATGCCAGGTTCTTTCCATTAATGGTGGCTCAGCATCACATCTAGGGCAGTCTGCGTGCAAATACAGTCTGCCTAGGAGTATCCACTTTCTCAGACTGGCATCCACCCATAAAGGTATTTTAATATTTGCACATCTGTGGTCAAGAGCCATCCTGGGCTGAGGGTCCTTGATAGTAGGGTTGCCACCTGTCCAGGATTCACCCGGACAGTTCGGTTTTGGAATCATGTGTCCGCCTGAAACCCGGACACATTATTCACACTGGGCTGTGGCTCCCCAAGTAACCGTGAGTGTCACACACAAATCTGTTGCCGTCCGGCAGCTGCGGGCGGCAATCTAGGGGCAGGTTTGGCATCACTGAAGGGGGGGGGCAATGTCACCAAGAGCAATGTGGACACACCCACTGTTCACAACATTACTACTCTGCTTGGGGCACCCAAATGTGTCCCAGGTCTTTTATAATCATATAGCGTTTACTGCGGGGAAAGAAATTGCCCTGTGCTACTAAAGTTTTCGAGTTTAGCTTGAAGAAAAGGTTGTGACCCTACTTGGTAGGGATACTGAGGCCGGGTGCTGTGAGGTTTTCAGGAAGTTATGTAAGCACTCCAGAACTCTCCAGGCCAGGTCCTTAGTGAAATTCCTTGATTAGTTCCAGAGACTTTCAGCAAACAGCCCCCCCTCCCCCCCCAGCTTTAGCATGGCTGGGATCTTGATGAGCAAAATTTCAGCTGGGCAGGAGCCCTTCAGGCAGGAAACTTCTCCCCCTCGACAAGAACTAAGGCATATCCAGACCCTAGATTATTTATGTACTCCCCAGCCGTCTTCTGGGCACACCACCCGCCCCCCCCCCATGATTGGCCTGAGACAACATAAATATTCAGGCTGCTGATTTGCCTTTACAGCCCACTACATTCTAGAATCCTCCAGAAGGCAGGGGGAAACAATCAAACCTGCAATCTGTGAAGCCTAGAACAGCTCAAAGCAATCACAAGCTGCTCCACTGATTACAGAGGAGCCAAAAACGAATTATACCTTACCATTCTGAAAACTTGTTTTTTGGTGCTAAATTTATATTTACTAATTAGATTTTTACTGAATCTAACAAATTAGAAGCTGGCATGGGACAGTAAGTGGCTTCAGAGCAGAAAGTATGCAGCTAATGTTGGAATGGGAGATACTTTGTTTCCTACAGTGTACAGCAGTGGTCTCCAAACTCAGCTCGGGGGCCGGATGTGCTTGATTTTATCTGGCCCTTGGGGCATTATTCCCACCATTGTTGGCAACAATGGGGCATAACTCCTGCCACTGACACCGACAATGGGTCACTGGTCTTCTCTCTGACACCAGTGAAGGAACACTATTGTTCCCACTGATACCAATGATGGGGCACTATTCCTCCCACTGACACCAATGATGGGGCACTATGCCTCCCACTGACACCAATGATGGGCCACTATTCCTCCCGCTGACACCAATGATGGGCCACTATTCCTCCCCCTGACACCAATGATGGGCCACTATTCCTCCCACTGATACCAATGATGGGGCACTCTTTCTTCTACTGAAACCCATGATAGGGCACTATTCCTTTTGCTGTCACCAATGATGGGATACTTTTCCTCCCACTGATACCAATGATGAGGTACAATTCTACCTACTGATACCAATGATGGGGCACTATTACTCCCACTGACACCAATGATGGAGTACTATTCCTCCTACTGATACCAATAATGGGGTACTACTCCTTCCACTGATACCAACGATGGGGCACTATTCCTCCCACTGACACCAATGATAGGGCACTATTCCTCCCACTGACACCAATGATAGGGCACTATTCCTCCCACTGACACCAATGATGGGGTACTCTTCCTCCCACTGATACCAATGATGAGGTATTATTCTTCCCACAATATCAATGATGGGGCACTATTACTCCCACTGACAACAATGATAGGGCACTATTCCTCCCACTGACACCAATGATGGGGTACTCTTCCTCCCACTGAAACCAATGATGGGGCACTATTCCTCCTACTGACACAGACGAATGGGCACTATTACTCCCCCTATTACCAATGTTAGGGAATTGTTTACTCTGCCAAGTCATTTTCTTCACCCAGTGGCCACAGTCCAGCCCCCCTAAAGTTTGAAGGACAGTAAAATGGCCCTTTGTTTACGAAGTCTGGAGACCACTGGTGTACAGTTTAGGACACATCTCCTCCAAGCCTCTACTCCATATGAGATAATAATGGGGTCACAGCTTAAAATATCACTAACTTCATCCTGGAGATAATTGTGAGGTTCTGGAAGTTGTCTATTGTGGAGAATAGATAAAGGAATCTCCTCCAGTTCCTCGCTCAACCTGGTCGATCATCAAGGGCTGTTTGCAAGGTGAATATCTGCAGATCATATCTACTCTATCACAATGGTTGATATATGCGGCTTTATTTTACAGGTATGGTTGGATAGACAATAACACGGTGGTCATTCCACGGATAACGCCAATTAAAAACTGCGCTAATAAGTATGTAGGACTCTATGTGCTTCACCCCAACCTTACTACTCCGTACGATGTCTTCTGCTACGATGGCTCAGGTCAGTATGGCTAACAAATGTTTGAAGTTGTCATTGGCCTGAAAATCCTGACTAGAGGTTGTCTGTCTATGTTTGGCCCAGAGTGATACAAATCTCTATTCCCCATGCTTCACTTTTTAAAAATTTCAGAAGTTTTTATTTTTTAGGTTTGGATGAAGTAGGAAAGGATTAGAGCACTTGTCAAGTTTCTGTTGTTTAATATTTTTCAAGTGCTGAAGAGCATTAGACTACTCTATAGGGTTGGTTTACTAAAACTGGAGAGTGCAAAAGCTGGTGAAAATGTGCATGGTAGCCAATCAGCTTCTAACTTCAGCTTATTTAAATTACCACTATAATACCATTCCATAGCAGAAAGACAGCTACAGTGCGGCTCTGTTGTTCTGGGAGGGCATCCATGGACATCTTCCCAGAACACGCCTCCCGCGCTTTTGTACACAGCTGAGGTGCCCAATCACAGCTAACAACATGTAATCAAGCTTGCCAGTTAACGGCATTCCTTTCCTCACGTGCTGTCACAGCATGAGGAAAGGAGAGCTGGTAACCGGCAAGTCTGATAGGGCACATTTGCACTGATAATCAGGGCACTGATCATCAGTGCAGCCCCGTCAGTTGCAATCATTGCCCTTCAGTGCAGCTTATGAGAGCCCATCATTGCATCTTATCATTGTCGCCTATCAGTGCCACCTCATCAGTGCAGCCTCGTCAGTGCCCCCTCATCAGTGCCGCCTCATTAGTGCCCAACCATGCTGCCTCATCAGTGCCCTTCAGTGCCAACTCATCAGTGCTGCCTCATCGGTGCCCATCAGTGCAGCCTCACCAGTGCCCATTGGTGCACCTTCACAAGTGCCCATCAGTGTAGCCTCACCAGTGCCCTTCAGTGCACATCAGTGCAGCCTCATAAGCGTACATCAGTGTACAAGAAAAATTACTTATTTGTGAAATATTATAACACAAAAAAAAAACATAAGCCCCTCAGTGCAGCTTATCAGTGCCCATCAGTGCTGCCTATCAATGCCCATCAGTGTCACCTATCAGTGCCCATCAGTACCACCTCATCAGTGCAGCCTGATCAGTGCCACCTTATCAGTGCCAATCAGTGCAGGTTATCAGTGCCCATCTGTGCTGCCTCATCAGTGCCCATCCGTGCTGCCTCATCAGTGCCCATCAGTACAGCCTCATCAGTGCCCATCAGTGTCACCTATCAGTGCCCATTAGTGCCGCCTCATCAGTGCCCACCAGTGCAGCTTATCAGTGCCCATCAGTGCCACGTCATCAGTGCAGCCTCATCAGTGCAGCCTCATCAGTGCCGCCTCACCAGTGCCCATCAATTCATCCTCCCAAGTGCCCATCATTGCAAATCAGTGCAGGCTCAGCAGCCCACATCAGTGTAGAAGAAAAAGTACTTATTTTTGAAATGTTATAACAGAAACATTTTTTGTTTTTTTCAAAATTTCTAGTCTTTTTTTTGTTTGTTTAGTAAAAAAATAAACAACCCCAGTGGGGATTAAATACCACTAAAAGAAAGCTCTATCTGTCTAAAAAAAAAAAAGGATACAAATTCAATATAGTTACAGTGATGCATGACCATGTAATTGTCATTCAAATTGCAACAGCACTAAAAACTGAAAATTGGCCTGGGCAGGAAGGGGGTGAAAGTGTTCAGTATTGAAATGATTAAGCTTTGCCAAAAAAAAAAATGGAAGCTGATTTCTATGCACAGCTACACCAGATTTTGCACTCTCCAGTTTTAGTAAATCAATGTATTTTATATAGTCATGTGTTTTTATGTTAAAGTAGCTGGAATTTTAATTAACTTTTGTAGGGAATCATGAATCCAGGAGAAACCACAGAAGCACAATTTTTACTTTTAAATGCCCAGAATAAGATGGTACTTGCAATTGCCTTGGGGAAGCCAGCAGGTTTCAGGTTGCAAAGGTCCCCCTTCCTCAGGGCTGAACAAGATCAGAAGAATTAAATCAGGACCAGACAGTAGCATCAGAAAGACGGAGTTTGATCGAACTGCACATCGATCAGATAAGAAAAAACAAAGTTTGTTTAGCCACTAGTAAGCTGTGACTGACCTCATATTACTGATAACTAGCTCATAATGAAAGAAATATATTATTTTAAAGGTGAACTCTCATTGGCTATAACAAACAGTAATGCTATTATTATAAAAGTGTTACATTTATTGTTAAATGCTACTAATGTAAGTACTTAAAGTGGAGTTCCACCCAAAAGTGGAACTTCCGCTAATCTGATCCCCCCTCTAATGCCACATTTGGCACCTCTCAGGGGGGTATCTGTTTTTTACAGGTACCCTGTACCCACTTCCGGGAGACTGGGCCGCGGCGAAGTACGTCAGCAGCTCAGCCCCCTCCTCCTCCCTCCCCTTCTGCCAGTCCAATGAGCGAGTACAATGCCCTTCTCCCATGCGCAGTGGGGACCTGGCAGTGTAGCCTTTGGGCTTTCCTCATCAGTGCAGGTTATCAGTGCCCATCCGTGCTGCCTCATCAGTGCCCAGAAACTATTATCCTTTGACAGATAAAACAGCTCCCATATATGCATTTCAACATACTTAGCTGTCTGCCTGGAGCTCAGCTTTAATCAGATACAGAATAATAACCTGGGAGTTGCAATGGTCCTCTGAGTCAATACACACGTTTTTATTTGGTAAGACTGACCAGTTTCGAATTGACAGCCCTTAAAATGATTTTGAAATGCCGAAACCTGTACATCTAATCATATATATCATATAGCGTTCCTAATTACATAACGGCACACCACACCCCTCTATTCCTGGTACTGTCCTATGGGGTCAGGGTGGAGTGCGGCCATTCATGGCATTGCCTTATGGTGTCCCAGTTTTGTAGGGCGGCAGTTTGGGAGTTACAGTTGGATTGTAAAATGATTATATGATTAGTCACAGATAATCACCAGTGACATAACGGGTCATTAATTAATGTTCATACATAAATCACAGTCCTGTAAATAGTAAATGCATAAATAGCAGGCCATTGATGTATATTAACCACTTACCAACCGGAAGGTTTTCCAGCTTTAGGACCGGAGCACTTTTTGCGATTCGGCGCTGCGTCGCTTTAACTGACAATTGCGCGGTTGTGCGACGTTGTACCCAAACAAAATTTGCGTCCTTTTTTTCCCACAAATAGAGCTTTCTTTTGGTGCTATTTGATCACCTCTGCGTCATTTCTGATTGCTGCTATAAACAAAAGAAGAGCGACAATTTTGCAAAAAAAACCCAAATTTCTTACTTTTTGCTAAAATTCAAATCCAAAAAAAAATATAAAAAAACTTTTTTTTTCACCAGTTTTGGCCGATTTATATTCTTCCTCATATTTGTGATAAAAAAAAAAATCGCAATCGGCGTTTATTGATTGGTTTGCGCAAAAGTGGCCGCGTTTACGGATGATGAGAATTAATTTCTGGGGTTTTTATTTTTTACTAGTAATGGCGGCGATATGCGATTTTTAGCGGTACTGCAATATTGCAGCGGCCATGTCGGATATTTTTGACACTTTTTTGGGACCAATGACATTTATTCAGCTATCAGAAATTTAAATGTCCACTGATTACTGTATAAATGTCATTGGCAGTGAAGGGGTTAACCTGGTGGGGGGAAAGCTAGGGGTTAACTGTGTTCCCTGGGTGTGTTCTTACTGTGTCGGGGCTGAGCTACCATGGGCATGAGAGATCTAACTGATCCCAGTGACAGGGATCAGTAGATCTCCCATGCCTGCACTAACCGCAGTGTTTACATCGGCGGTTCCCCGCTCTTTGCCTGTGGCCGCTCATCGCAGCTCGCCGGCGGACATCGGGTGTTTTTACGGCGATTCGCGCACAGCAGCCAGACTGCTGCCGTGAAAACACGGCACGCGGTCGGGAACTAGTTAAAGACTGCAATCATTTACTTAGCCCAGCCTTTCTCAACTGTTTCAACACTGAGGAACCCTTGAAATAATTCTCTGCTCTCGGGGAACCCCTGCTAAAAATTAAAAATCTACAACTCATGATACATTAGTGTGATGGTCATTGGGAAGAATTACCCCTTACAGATAGCTAAAAAGATCAATGGTGTCATTGGGAATTTATCTCAGAGGTAGAAATTGCTCATTGCTCAAGGAACCCCTAGCAACCTCTGGAGGAACCCTGGTTGAGAAACCCTGACCTAGACTGTAAAAGCAAAGTAGAATATTGAATGTTTTTTCCTGTGGGAATTAAGATAAAAAACCTTCTATGTGTAGCAGCCACCCCCAGCACCCACCTAATTACTTACCTGAACCCCTTCTCTCTCCAGCAATGTCCATGAGTGTCTTAGCCGTCCACTCCTCCTGATTGGCTGAGACACAGCAGTGGCACCATTGGCTCGCGCGGCTGTCAATCAAAGTTGGTCAGCCAATCAGGGGAGAGAGTAGGCGGGGCCAGGTCGGGGTTCTATGTCTGAATGGATACACTGAGCTCTGACTCGGCTCGGGTGCCCCCTGTAGCAAGCTGCTGGCTGAGGGGGCACTCGATAGGAGGGAGGGGCCAGGAGCTGCAAAGAAGGACCCGAGAAGAGGAGGATGGGGGCTGCTTTGTGCAAAACCAACTGCACAGGGGAGGTAAGCATAACATGTTTGTTTTTTTAAAAACATAAAAACGAGACTTTACAATCACTTTATGCAAACTTCAGACAAACAACTAAATACACAGATGAAATATACATATAGGGATTGTTTTACCCATCAAAGGATTTGTATTTCTGTCAACCTGGTTCTGAGACTTGCACCACTCTGTCATAAAGCATAGCCCTATGCTTTATGGGGGGGGGGCCTGAATTTTCTCATTTGTAGTTTACTAATGCTTACAGGTCTTCCCCCCCCCCCCCCCCCCCCCCATTGTGTGACTGGACAATGAATAGAGAAACAACAGACCAATGAGCTCACCTTTCTGTCACTCTGCTCTTCTCCACTATCAGCATGTTCCTTGTTAGCTCTGCTGCTCCTCTCTGTCCAAGGCTGAGCTTTGCTATATAGGGGATTGGATTGCCAGAGGTTGATGCCAAAATCGGATTCAGATACTTACATTGCTTGCATTAAGAAAATACATTTAAGGATGTATTGATTACAGATCTGTGTATGTTTTATATCTTCCTGGAGTTCAGCTTTAAAAGGTAAAGATAAAGCCAGCTATAGATGGTTCAAATCTTGGCCGGTTCAGCAGGGTCCAGCTGAGATTCGAACCATCTGTGGGCAGGCTGAATGTATGTCGATCCATCGACTGACTTGGGTACAACCAGCATGTCGGGTTTTTAATGTGATTATAGCAATAATAACTGTGTGTTCTCCCGGCAGGGGTGCCCCCATGCTGGCAGGGAGTCACAGTCAGTTGATGACAGGAAAGAGAACTGCATCTATGGCCGGCTTAAGGCTGCTTATGTGATACAGAGTTCCTTTCCAGCAGGTACCCAGAAGTCCCCAGTGGGTACTGAAAGTTCAATGGAATCACAGAAGCATCAGACTAACTGATGAATGTACGACTCATCTAAGTTCCTATGAACAGTTATATCCCATACATACACTATATGCCAAAAGTAATGGGACACCCCTCCAAATCATTGGATTCAGATTTTGCAATAACCTCCATGGTCACAGGTATATAAAATCAAGCATCCAGGCATGCAGACTGCTTCTATAAAAATGTGTGAAAGAATGGGTTGCTCTGATATACCTGTGCAATAAGTCCATCCATGAAATTTCCCTGCTACTAAATATTCCAAGGTCAACTGTTAGTAGTATTATAAAAAAGTGAAAGCAACTGGGAACAACAACCCACATAAAATGATAGAGCATGGTCAGGGCATGCTGAAGCTCACAACTGTCTGCAGAGTCAATAGTTACAGACCTCCAAACTTCGTGTGACCTTCAGATTAGCACAACAACAGTGTGTAGAAAGCTTCAAGGAATGGGTTTCTGCTGCATCCAAGCCTTACATCACCAAGTGCAATGCAAAGCGCTGGATACAGTGGTGTAAAGCACGCCACCACTGGACTCTAGAGCAGAGGAGATGTGTTCTCTGGAGTGATGAAGTACGCTTTTCTGACTGGCAATCCGATGGACATGTCTGGGTTTGGAGGTTGGCAGGAGAATGGTACTTTCATGACTGCATTGTGCCAAGTGTAAAGTTTGGTGGAAGGGGGATTATGGTGTGGGGTTGATATTCTGGGGTTGGGTTGGCACCTTAGTTCCAGTGAAGGGAACTCTTAAGGCGTCAGCATACCAAGACATTTTGGACAATTTCATGCTTCCAACTTTGTGGGAACAGTTTGGGGATGGCCCCTTCCTGTTCCAACATGACTGAGCACCACTGCACAAAGCAAGGTCCATAAAGCTATGGATGAGTGAGTTTGGGGTGGAGGAACTTGACTGTTCCATTCTGGGAAACTGTTCAAACATTCCCATAGACACACTCCTAAACCTTGTGGACAGTCTTCCCAGAAGAGTTGAAGCTGTTATAGCTGCAAAGGGTGGGCCAACTCAATATTGAACCCTACGGACTAAGACTGTGATGCCATTAAAATTCATGTGCATGTAAAGGCAGGCGTCCTAATACTTTTGGTAACATTATGGTTTATTGGTTGGCTAGTTTTACCTTCACTGAGTCCATTTGGAAAAATTTTCAAGCCCCAATAAATTGTCCTGGCTCCCAAAACACTTTGGCTGTCCGTACCTGATACCATTAAAGTAGTACTAAAAACTTTGCAATTTTTGCCTCTCAGATAAGTTCCTACTGACACCCTTGATCTTTTTATCACAAGTGTAAGGAGCAGTCTTCCCACTGATCATCACACTAATGTATCATGAGTTGTAGATATAGTCATTTTTAGCAGGGGTTCCCCGAGACCGAAAAATTATTTAAAGCGTTTCTCTTTGTTGAAAATGTTGAGAAAGGCTGTGTCACAGCCTTCAGGTTCCTCTGCACCAGAAGTTTGGGGAGTGATCACATGTAGCTCCATTCGTAGTTATCTGATCCCCCTACACGTCCCATAATTCATAGCACAAATTTGCATTAGCGGCCCGTGCAAGCTGCTTTCATTGGTGAGAGGTGTGTTTGTTTATCTAGAACTGGCCATGCCTGTCAGGCGACATATTTACGTCACCCTGTAGGTCGTTCTTGGGGAACGCTCACAAAGAGAGGCTCCAACAGGATCCTTCAACCCAAGGAGCCACCCTTACAATGGAAACTGATGACAGTGATCAGGAGATTTGGAGAAAACAAATGATAGTAAACCAAAACCACTGGAGGAAGCAGCAGATATTCTAAGCCATAACGATAGTTTGGTAAAATTTCAAAGAGATTTTGACTCTTTTGCCAGTTGAAAAGGTGCTTCTGTGGTTTTGTTTTACTTTGAAAAAAATAAGCTTGACTTCGGTTCCAATCAAATAGAAAGAAAAAAAAAAACATAAAAAAAAAGTTGAATTGAAGTTTTATTGTAAAATTACTTATTTTTCTCTAAAAGATATGGTCAAGGGTCACTTCCTGTCTTATCTGGAAGGAATTACGGAAGGAAGTAAACAGATACAACAATTCATTTATGACAGATGTTCAAAACCAAAGGTCTCCAAACTTTCTAAACAAAGGGCCAGTTTGCTGTTCTTCGCACTTTATGGGGGGCTGGAGTGTGGCCAGTGGGAGTAGAAAATGTCCTGGCATCCATGGTGGTAAACAATGCCCCATCTTTAGTATTAGAGGGAGGAAGAGTGCCCCATTATTGGTGTCAGTGGGAGATATAGTGTCCCATCTTTGGTGTCAGTGGGAAGAATAGTGCCCCATCAATGGTGCCAGTAGGAGAAATAGTGCCCCATCATTGGTGCCAGTAGGAGAAATAGTGCCCCATCAGCATCAGTGGGAGGAATAATTCCCCATCATTGGTTTCAGTGGGAGAAATAGTGTCCCATCGTTGGTGTTAATGGGAGTAATAGTGCCCCATTATTGGTGTCAGCGGGAGGAATAATCTCCCATTATTGGTGTCAATTGGAGGAATAGTGTCCCATTAATGGTGTCAGTGGGAGGAATAGTGCCCAAAGGGCTGCATAAAGGCAAGCAAAGGGCTGCATCTGTTCCCCAGGCCATTGTTTGAAAACCCCTGTTCTAAACCTTCCTCACTCTTCTAGAAAATGTGTTTTTTATTGCTGTCTCAGTCCCAGGGAAGAGATTTCTCCTTACTTTCTGTTCTCTCAGCCCCATGTGAAACTCACTATCCAAAACTTAAAGCTGAGCTCTAGCAAACGAAAAAGTCCACTGCAATGCTTAACTGCTTGTTTAGTGTAGGCAGCGGTTCTCAATTTTATTGAGACCAGGGCCTGGAAAAATCTTCCAAAACCTTCCCTGCCCCAACAGTAAAAACAAAAGTTTAAACTCACACTATAATGCCGGGGAATGCAAAATGTGTATTAAAATTCTGGAAGACTCTGGATGGGGTTGGGCATCACTTTGGGGCGATGATGATTCTGGAGGGGCTTAGAACTCTGCAGGAGACTTGGGCCCCTGTAGAGGTTGAGGTTTCTGGAGAGGGCTGAGGTCTCTCCAGGAGGCTGGGGGCTTGGTAGGTGTATTATGGGCAACTGGAGGGCACTGTTGGGGCTAGGGGGCATTGTGGGTGGTTGGAAGGCACTGTGAGACATTGTTGGATTGGCTGGAGGACCTACAGTAGGCTAGGGGGCACTTCAGGGGGCTTGGCAGAACTGTGGAAGCACTGGTGGTGGTGGGGGGGAGGCTTTCAGGGGGGCCTGGGGGTACTGATGGGGTTGAGGGACACTGTGGGCAATTATGGAAGGTTTGGGGCATCATGAGAGCTGGAAGGCACTGTAGTATGGTTAGGGCATCTGCCTGGAGGCCCGGGAGAAAGAATGCAGCAGCCTGGTGGTTGAGACCACTGATCTAGTGGAAATTAAAACCATTTTTACTTACCTGGTCCTTCACTCTCCTGGCAAACAATGCTTCCCTCTGCTTCAGCAGGGAACTGTCCCTCATCATCCTCATGTCCGTTGCAGGACTATGGGGTCTTCATCAGTCTTGATGACTTCAGAAGACCTTAGACTTGCCAGAGCATAGGGAAGAGGGGAAAGCAGGGACCGGTCTAGCATCACTGAGGAGCCTGAAAGAGCAGAGGATTGAGTAAGTACAACTGCTTTTCATTGTCCCCTAGGAGTAAAGTGAGGGTGCAGCCCAACTACATAGGAAGACTTTTTCATTTTCCGTAGTTCAGCTTTAAAATTTTAGCTAGAATTGTTTTTCAAGAAGATAATAAAAGCGACTAGAGCTTCAAACAAAAAAAGTTTTAATTTTAGAATTTAGGACTTTTTAGGTGCCATAAGCAAAAATTGTTACAATGTATTAAAATCCATAAATTTTATTAAATATCAGATTTAAAAAAGGATAAGGGAATACATTTTTCATCAGCTAATATCATACAACTGTTTAGCCGCTCATGCTCTACATGTTTCGCCCTGGGTGGAGCCTCCTCAGGAGACTTACAGGCGCTGTATGAGGTAGATACTACAGGTAAGAGAAAACATACATCAGCATACACATATAAACAATGTACATTGTCTCTAATATAAATATGGATAGTCACACTAATAGAAAAAGAGTAAAAAAAAAAGAAACTATTTTCATATATGTATATATACAATTAAACATAGATATCATTATAGAGGTTCAAACAACAGATAAAAGATTTACAAAAAATAAATTCTTCTTTATTCATTGCAGAATGATTGTGACACACAGCAGGTAAATACATGTAAGAGGTTTATTTCTTGGGCCATTTGATCCTCTGTAATGAGTAGGTAATTTTGGCGTACAATTCAGGTAGATATACTTGGTGCTCTGTTTCTTCCAAGGATGACTCACAGTCTTAACAGTATAAACTTTTAAACTGCAAATTGCCTCCTAACGGGAACATTTGTAATGGACAGGCGAGCCAAACATACAAAGCTTGCTGGCCAATCCATATAAGTCCTTTCCAATGTGACAAACCTTACTGCTCTCATGCCTGCAGACCCACATCTTTAAGCCAGACTGTTCAGGAGCTGTATGTGTTTTTGAACCTGAAGGAGCGCCAACCACAGGTGAAGTGAATCCAAGAATGCATTTTATTGATCCACAAATGGCAAAGGTATACTGTACACACAAGAAGCCAATGTGTTTCAGGAGCCAAACAATCCCCCTTCCTCAGGGCTGTAATATATATCACAATATCTACTGGACAGTAGACACTGTGATAAATGTTAAAGCTCTGAGGAAGTGGGATTATTTGACCTCCAAAATGCATTGGCATCTGAATGAATAATGGACGCATCATGGATGGCAGGCATCATGTATGAATAAAATACATACTTGGACTCTCATCATGTGTATTAGGCATCCAAATACACATATATTACTTAGCATCAGTGACCCCTTTGTTTGGGAAGACTCCTGGTTTTGTGGACAGCTACTGAACCAAGGCTGTTTTAGGCCCAACCAAAGACTTTCTATTATCTACATAATATCTTATGTCTAGCTCCTTGCTTCCATCCTCCTGAAAATTTTAATTCTACGTTTAGACATATGGCAAGATTACCACGCCCATGAAAAGGCGATCCGTGTTGTTTTAAACCCGTGCATTGCAAGTGGTTGCAAAATGTTTGCGGTGCAGCTTCATTTGTGAAATGTGTTCTGTTTGGAGGTACTACTGGCTGTAGAGCATGATGGGGGATAATGTTTGAGGTGGCTGTGCCATATGAACATCTCCATCTGTTGCCTTTGCAGCTTAAGAGGCTGTTTGGAGGTGATAAACTGCGTGTTTTTACTGACCCCCAGCCACAAATCTAAACGAGACCTATCAGTCCCTCACACCACAGCTTAACATCACTGTACACCGGGGTTTGAAAACTGCCATGTAGACCAACTAGGAAATTAGCAATAGATCTGAAGGACCAAACAATAACACATGCCACCACAACTTTCTGTTGTTCCACTACTCTAGAGGTGCTTCTCTTAAAGCTGTATCTCCACATTGTATAGGGATCCCTAATTATGTCCTTACACATCTAGGAAATTTGAACCTCTTGTAGTTATACCCTAGTTATTACCTGTCCTGCATAGTCAATATGAATACATTGGTATGCCTTAGTTTCCACCTAGAGAAGGGTTTGTCAATGAGGGTTCCATGCCACCCAAGGGTTCCTCCAAAGGTTGCTAGGGGTTCCTTGAGCAATTTCTGCCTCTCAGATAAGTTCCCACTGACGCCATTGATCTTTTTAGCTATCTGTAAGGAAGTAATTTGTCCCGATGTCCACAAGTGTAAGGAGAATTCTTCCCAGTGACCATCGCACTAGTGCAGCACAAGTTATAGATATAGTCATTTTTAGCATGGGTTCCCTGAGATCAGAAAGTTATTTCAAGGGTTCTCCTTTGTTGAAAAAAAGCTGACCTAGAGTGTACACGTTTTTTTCACCACCCCTAAAAGTATGGCTATAGGTTGTTTTTTTTTTTTATTTTACACGGCTACTCGTACACAAAGACATATTTTGTAGGGGTTTTATTCAGGTTAGTAATGACATGTTTCTCTCTTTACATAGACCAAACTGAAAAGAACTGTGAACAATATGACTACAAGAACAAAAGTATCGTGCCACATGATCCCACCGAGGAAGGTACTTCTTTTAATAAATACTTCATCTGGGAGGGTAGTCATTACTGGTGTAGAAGACCATTTGAATGCATTGATATAAATGTTTTGCCTATGTTAACAGGATCATTAAAAAATTAATTTATGAAGATGAAAATCATATCCACAGTTTGAACTTTGTAGTCCATCTTTCATAGTCTTGTCGTACAATTCCTCACCCATATAGTGGTGGTTTAGTCCATCCTCCCTATTATCATGGCCCATCCTCTGTGTTGTTGTGGTATAATCCATCCTCCATATTGCTGTGGTCAATGTATCTTAACTAGCCCACCACAGTTTCTGGATGTTGGTGACTTTCTGACTGTCGGGTGGGAACCAGCATACCTAAAAGTAGAAACATTAACATAGAAAATGAAATTCTGAAACCATAGAAACATTCTGAATGAGTTTGAATTGTTTCAAATGTGTTTGTTGTGGCTGTTTAACATGCACCTGTTGACTACACACAAGGAAGCCACCATTTTGTATGAGACCTACTAATTCCCTAAGAACCAACAATATTGCTGAGGCTTAAGTGAGTTCCAAATAAATGTATAGCCCCAAAATATTATTAGTTTTGAACTCAGAATATGCCTGCACACAGTAAGCCTAATCAGGGTTTGGCTCATTGTAACTTAAGTTTACTGTACAGAGAGAAGTCCACTGTTCAAAGTGGCTTACGCACAAAATGGCCGCTTTCACAGTGTCTAGAAAACAGGTACTTAAGGAAAAGTAGACCCTACTGGTCTATGGGGAATACTTCTTCCTTAGTAAGCATTTCCTTGCTCTCTTCCTCCGTGTTAGGAGCCTACACTGAATCCGAGTCCAGTAAGGTGAGTCCAACTCACCCTGGACTTGACTTAGGTCCCACCAACAATGATCAATGGACTGCTTCAGAGGATGTTACGACTGAACCTGAGATGTCTACTGAGCAGTCTGAGCATTCAGGAGATCACAGTGTACCACCAGAGGATGGAGATATTATAAATAATGGAATTGGGGAAGACTGTTGCACTACCGATGGAGAGGATCTGATCGCAGTTGGTGAAAAACACAAGAATCGAGAAGAAGGCAGTGCCCCGGGAACAGATCCATCTAGTCACAGGAACGCAGGATCAAATAATGGTAGGAAAAAGTCTTTCCTTGGGTGGTGGTTTAACCATAGCAAGTCAATCACAGATGATGCAAAGACTATATACTTTGCATTATTAGATCTCTTTGCTTAATTGCCAACTTTCTGTCAAATTATCCATAGCCTGTAGTTCTGTCCATAATAGCTTCTACCTGATTATATTGTGCTTCAATGTTCCTCTTCTGTTGCTGTTTCTTGGTTATGGGTACCTATTCTTACTTTTCTTACACATTATAAGACAATACATACAAGCCAATCCTCTTAGAAATTAGATTTAGGAACTTGATTCTCTGTATTAGCGATTAGGACCATCATTGAAGTCTAACAGAGATATAATAGGCTGATAGGTGATTCAGGGCTTCATTGTCCACCAAAAGCTGAAATATCTAGTTTGAGTTGACCGATTCTTTAATGTTTTATTCAATGTTATTTTGAATAATTGTAACGGAAACGGGCCAAACTGAAGTTTTTTTTTTTAGGTCAATAGATTGATTTCCTCACTGTTTTCTAACCACAAGGTCAGCCTCATGGTTTGGCCTAAATTAGTTCTCCAGGAAGTGATGAAACATTTTCACAAACGTGGGCTGTGAACACCCAACTCCCAATTAATTGGGCTGGATTAACCATTAAGCACAATAAGCGTGTGCTTAGGGAACCAAGAAAAGGTGCACCATTCTAGCTATTGTACCCGTAAAGGGCACATGCAAATTAAAGCAAACTGTACTTCTGTTTGCCCTTTTGTTCTGAGCTAATTGATCCCACCCTCCCAACAGATGTATACTTATTAAAAATTGACCCCTGTGGCCTACGTTGTTTAGATCCCATACTGCAAACCACCTGGTCACACAGTTGTATTACAGTTGTAGGGCCTTGCCTTGGGCTGGCCTAGAAGAAATCTGAAGAAGATTCTTACGTTTTCCTACATTTATTTCACTTTCAGCACTCATTGAGTCATAATTTCTTGTCAGTTAAAAAATAGAGTTGTCCAAGGGGGGCACCATTGTTGGGCATCAGTTGCTCTTAATCCAACCCTGCAGATGATTAGACAGCTGAGGGCTTTGCAAAGTCTGATTCCCTATTTGAAATCCGCCATTTATTGTTGCCTGCAGAAATGGCCTGTGCTGTAATGAAATGGTGGAGAAAATAGACCAGGGTTTCACAAAACC
The DNA here is from genome assembly GCA_018402905.1 of Glandirana rugosa. Classification (NCBI taxonomy): domain Eukaryota; kingdom Metazoa; phylum Chordata; class Amphibia; order Anura; family Ranidae; genus Glandirana; species Glandirana rugosa. Next base: position 452,165 of record BLSH010164837.1, on the reverse strand, counting down.
ATAGAGTTCCAGCCACAAGAGGTCCCCAAAGTTTTTGCCACCATTGCAGCAGATTTATATCTGCTGAACAATGGTTTCCTCTGCAGTTACCGCTAGAGGTTCCAAGCCACTTTGGGAGCTAGAAAGCCATTTGCCGGCGCTGATAGAGTGAGGCTACAGATCAGCAGTTGGTGAATATAGTATGTGGATGTGAACTGAAGACAATGCATCATCCCCAGCCTGTGAGTACTGACCAGTGGCTCTTCCTTAGGTCCTGAGGCCACCCGGAGGGAATCTAGAACCTCATTAGATACAAGATGGACAGCTGTCAAGTGGTGATGCCCAAGGTGGTGCATGTAAAAGACATGGCATCTACACCGTCACTGCTCACCACCATTTTTTTTTCCTGAGGACCCATGTAAATTTAAAGGTTGGCACTGAACACCAGTGACAAGTTGGAATATTGCAATGAGCACTACTGAAAAAAAGTTAGCGTTTCCACTAAGCACCAATACAAATTCAGTGTTTTTTGCGAATCTGTTCACAAATATCAATACTGTGCTTGTATATGTTGACATCAAGCCACAGCTCATTCACTCGGTCTGGGGCTGCCAAATAACAATAGCAGTACTCCAGCAGACACTGTTGGAATATTATTATTGTTTTTTGTGTCTTTGACATTCTGGTATTTATCATGCAATATTATTTCAGGGGTTTCCCAAAAATGTAAAACAGTTTCCTTGGGGGTAAAAAAAAGGTTGAGAAGGCCTATAATAGACTGTGGGGTTGATTTATTAAAGGCAAATAGGCTGTGCACTTTGCAAAGTGCAGTTGCTCCAGAGCTTAGTAAATGAGGTAAGGCTTCACTTTTGCAAAGAGTACCCAATCACATGCACAGAAAATAAAAAAAACAGCATTTTTGCTTTCACAGGATTGGATGATAGAAGTCAGCAGTGCTTCTGCTCATTAACTAGGCTCTGGAGCAACTGCACTTTGCAAAGTGCATAGTCTATTTGCCTTTAGTAAACCAACCCCTGTGATTTGCTTTAGGGAACAGGGACTGGTGTGAATGGTTCTATGATGCCATGGGGTTGATTTACTAAAAAGAAAACCGAACGCTTACTTTGCAAAATTATTTTTTTACTTAGCTTAGTGAATGAGGCGTTGGTTTGCTGACTTTAATCTTCCAGTTATGTGCAAGGCAGAATCTGGTTTTTAATTTTCCTTGGACATGATTAGATTTTGCAAAATTGATTTTTTTTTAAATTTTTTGATTCATCTCATTCACTTAGATAAGTGAAAATTTACTCTGCAAAGTGGAACTTGCTCTACTTCTTTAGTAAGTTTAGCTTATATCATCCTCTGCAAGTTAATAGATTGGCAATATAAACATATGAAACATTCACATTTATTTTATATATTCATTGAGCAGTTGCTGAGGTTTTATTTTAGCACCTTGCCACCATCACTTGGCAGTCCTTTAAGGAGTCACTAAACACACAACAGTAAAATCAGTCTGTATATGCAGTAAATGATGCTTGTTATACTCACCGCTGAACCCAAGGGGTTACTCCTCTGTGTTATGTAAAAAGACTGTTTGATCCTGTTTTCCCTGATCCTCCCCTTCTTCCACTGTCCCCAATACATCTCCTGATAGAACAGAGCCTTGGGGGCACTCTGCACATGCTCAGTTTGGTGTGTATTGCTAGAGAGTTTTTTTTTTCTTGGGAGTGCATGTGATCAGCACAGGGCCAATCAGCACTGTTCAGACAGAGGGTCAGGGGTCCTGCAGCCTCATAGGACGATCAGAGGAGGATGAAAACTCCTCCTACAAGCTTTAATCAGACACTGATAGAAGTCACAAGACTGCTATATTCTCCTGATGAGAAAAGGTATTTAGCTGTTTATATTTACTAAAATGATTTCATTTCCATGTTCTATGTACAGTGGGAGACCAGATATAGTGAATGCAGGGTCCTGGGTTTAGTAACACTTTAACCACTTCCCGTTCGCTCCATAGCAGTTTTACTGCTACATGGTGGCTCTCCTGTGCAGAATCACGTATATATACGTGATTCTGCACTTCTGTCTGGAGGGGGCGCCCACGCCCCACCAGTAGCCTGCTCCTGCTGTCAATATTCACAGCAGAAGTTGATCCGTGGGTGCTGGGCACTCAGTGTCCTCTGGCACCCTTTGATTATTGGTAATACACACAGAACAGGAATCTGCCTATGTAAACAAGTCAGATCGCTGTTCTGACAGGGGGGAAGGGAGGGATTCCGTGTTCCTGAAAAGCAGGGACTATAATCCATTACTTCATCTAGTAAAAGCAGCTCATACAGTACACATAAACATTGGCCAGGCACACAGTTAACCCTTTGATTGCCCTAAATGTTTAACCCCCTCCCAGCTAGTGTCATTAGTACAGTGACAGTGCATATCTTTTAGCACTAATCACTGTATTACTCTCACTGGTTCCCACAAAGTGTCAAAAGGTTCAGGTAGTGTCCGACCATCTGCCGCAATATCACAGTCCTGCTAAGTCACTACCATTTGTATTATTATAAAAAAAATCCAATATATATATATATATATATACCATAGTTTGTAGATGATATAACTTTTCAATATACGCTTATTGGGATTTTTTTTTTACCAAAAACATGTAGCAGAATAAATATTGGCCTAAATTTATGAAGAAATTAGATTTTTACAATTTTTTTATTGGACATGCTTTATAGCAGAAAGTAAAACATATTGTTTTACTTTTTTTTTTTTAATTGCCGGCCTTTTTTAATTTATAGCGCAAAAAATGAATACCGCAGAGGTGATCAAAATACCACCAAAAAAAAGCTGTATTTGTGGTGAAAAAAAAAATTATTTGGGAACAGCGTTGCACGACCGAGCAATTATCAGTTAAAGTAATGAAGTGCCGTGTTGCAAAAAATGGCCTGGTCATGGGGGTGGGGGTTAAATCTTCAATGCTGGGACTTGGAGCTGGGCTTCCCAATGATGTGACCATTGTGCTCGACCATCATAGTGGTCACATGATTGAACGCTCCAGGTCGTAAATGCTGGGAGTGTACTTAAAAATCTCCATAGGCGACACTTTAAAAATGTCTACAGGTTGCCAGTTTAGAGTACGCTAACGTTCATGGCAACACCTCACCTGTGTGCTTTGTACGCCGTTTACATATGCAGGCGCAGCCCACGTATGCGTTCGCTTTTTTTTTTGATCTTTTAAAGGAGAGATTTGGAGTCTTTTAAACCCCAGATCTCTTCAGACCTGTCATCCTTATATCTATTACAAGGGATGTTTACATTAATTGTAATAGGAGTAAAAATTTAAACAGACAGTGTAAAAATATAAATGAAAAGTAAAATAAATAATTAAAAAATGTAAAGTGCCCCCATCCCTCCGAGCTCGCACGCAGAAGCGAACGCATACTTAAGTTCCGCACACATATGTAAATGGTGTTCGCACCACACATGTGAGGTATTGCCACAAAAGTTAGAGCGAGAGCAATAATTCTAGCACTAGACCTCATCTGTACCACTAAATAGGTGACCTGTAAAGGCGTTTAAAGCATTGCCTATGGAGATTTTTAAGTACCGTAATTTGTCGCCATTCCATGAGCGGCAATTTTAAAGCACAAAATTTTAAAGCGTGGCATGTTAGGTATCTATTCACTCGGCGTAACATCATCTTTCACATTATATAAAAAAAATTGGGGTAACTATTGTGTTTTGATTTTTTTTTTTTGTTTCAGAGATTTTATTGAAAATAATTTTTTTTTTTTTCACAACAAAGTAAAATATCAAACATAAGAAAAAAGATAACATTGATTTTTTTTTTAAATTCATTAAATGTTTTTTTTTTTTCAAAAGAAATTGCATTTGCAAAACCCCTGTGCAAATACCGCGTAACATGACAAATTGCAACAATTGCCATTTTATTCCCTAGGGTCTCTGATAAAAAATATATATAATGTTTGGGGGCTATAAGTAAATTTCTAGCAAAAAATACTGATCTAAAGCGATTGTAAAGTCTCGTTTTCCTTTTAAAAAAATAACAAACAAGTTATACTTACCTCCTCTGTGCAGTTGGTTTTGCACAGCGTGGCCCATATCCTCCTCTTCTCGGGTCCCTCTTCTGCTCTCCTGGCCCCTCCCACTGGTGAGTGCCCCCTCAGCCAGCAGCTTTCTATGGGGGCACCCGAGCCGAGTCAGAGCTCCGTGTATCCATTCAGACACGGAGCCCCGGCCCAGCCTGCCCCCTCTCTCCCCTGATTGGCTGACTGACTTTGATTGACAGCCGTGGGAACCATTGGCGCCGCTGCTGTGCCAATCAGGAGGAGTGTCTGGGATGGCTAAGACACTCGTGGACATCGCTGGAGAGAGAAGGGGCTCAGGTAAGTAATTAGGGGGTGCTGGTGGGGTGGGGGGGGGGGGGGTCTGCTAGACACAGAAGGTTTTTGTAACTTAATGTATAGAATGCATTAAGATAAAAAAAACCTTTTGCCTTTACAATTCCTTTAAACTTGTAAACAAAAAGTGGCAGAAAAAGCCTGGTCGGCAAGTGACTAGTAAATTAGGAATTGGAGCTACACCCAAAAATGTAAGGGCTTTTGTAAATGTTACATGGCACTCATGATGTTTAATCAGAATTCATCATCCATAAGAAATGGGAATTATGACATTCATAAAAAATGGCCCCAATGACACCCATCAAGTACAATATATTACCAAAAGTATTGGGACACCTTACTTTTACGCGCACATGAACTTTAATGGCATCCCAGTCTTAGTCTGTAGGGTTAAATATTGAGTTGGCCCACCCTTTGTAGCTATAACAGCTTCAACTCTTCTGGGAAGGCTGTCCACAAGGTTTAGGAGTGTCTATAGGAATGTTTGACCATTCTTCCAGAAGAGAATTTGTGAGGTCAGGCACTGATGTGGATGAGAAGGCCTGGCTCACAGTCTCTGCTCTAATTCATCCAAAAGGTGTTCTATCGGGTTGAGGTCAGGACTCTGTGCAGACCAGTCAAGTTCCTCCAACCCAAACTCGCTCATCCATGTCTTTATGGACCTTGCTTTGTGCACTGGTCCAAATCATTTGATGATGGGTGGGATTATGGTGTGGAGTTGCTTTTCAGGGGTTGGGCTTGGCCCCTTAGTTCCAGTGAAGGGAACTCTTAAGGTGTCAGCATACCAAGACATTTTGGACAATTTCATGCTCCCAACTTTGTGGGAAGAGTTTGGGGGTGGCCCCTTCCTGTTCCACCATGACTGCCCACCAGTGTGAGTCAGGAAGCATTCAGGCATGTGTCAGGGAGCAGGATCGAGATTTCTTATATATAGGTTAGATATAAGAGAACTAGGGTCTGAGATGACAGTTTCTTAGTAGAGTGTCTCTATGACTATATCTATATTTACTATAAATTTAAACAAAGTAAACAAAAGTAGGGTCCTTCCCAACGCTTTGAGGTAGACGCAGTTTAACATTTTGCAGTAATATGTATACATCACCATGCACCCTATTTACTCTCATGTTCCATGTGCTTATTCCCCAGAGTTCCCAGACACACATGATGACCACCATCCAGATGATGATGCTGAGAGTGTGAATCCTCCCACCGAAGATTTATCTGACAAATCAGGATCCACTCAGAGCAAACAGAAGAGAATGGCAGCTATTCCAGGTGAGATGAAAGCATTGAAGCTCTTGCAAGGGTACTGCATTGTAAAGACAGTAAAAATGTGACTTTTTGTCGGTAATAGGAGAGATCATAGTTCTGGTATTTACCAAGATAGATGACAAACTTACAGACCGCTGGCAGTCACAATTAGGGCCGGGACAAGGGATGGGCGTGAGGGGCAGTTGCCCTGGGCGCAGTGGTGGGCGCTGGATGACCTTGTCTCAGCACTGGTCACAATGATGTATATAGAGCAATTCAATGGTTGCATAAATGTAGGGGCCAGATATCTTAAAATCATGTGAATGACAGGTTCAAGTGATTTATACAGATGCTTGCCTTATATTTTTTTTATGGGAAACTATTGTTTCAGGTACTTTTTTCCTAATTTTGTAACCGCTTGAGTACCAGCCTGTATTATACCCTTTCAGTACCAGGACATTTTTTAGTTTTCAGTGGTGTGATAACTTGACTGACAATTACCTGGTTATGCAACATTGTACCAATGTTAATTAAAATTTTTGAGATGGATAGAGCTTTTTTAGGTGGTATTTAACCACTTTACGACCGCTCTATAGCAGTTTTACTGGTACAGGGTGGCCCCTGTGCACAGAATCCTGTATATACTGTATACACTGCACTTCCGGGTAGAGGGCGCAAATACGCGTCGCCACTGCCAGCTCGCTCCCGCTGTGATAATGCACAGCGGGAGCCAATCAGCTGGTACTGCAGACTCAATGTCCGTCGACTCACCAGCTGATTGTTAGGTACAGAGGCAGAATGGCAATCTGTCTATGTAAACAAGGCAGATTGCCGTTCTGTCTGTGGGGAAGGCATCGATCCTGTATTCCTGCAAAGCAGGGACATGGATCCATGCCTCCCCCTATTAAAAGTGCCTCCCACACAGTACACAAACACTGGCTAGGCACACTGTTAACCCTTTGATCGCCCCTGATGTTAACCCCTTCCCAGCCAATGTCATTAGTAGAGTGACAGTGCATATTTTTAGCACTGATCACTGTATTTGTGTCACTGGTTCCCACAAAATGTCAAAAGTGTCACTTAGTGTCTGATTTGTCCGCCGCAATATCGCAGTCCCGCTATAAGTCGCTGATCGCAGCCATTACTAGTAAAAATAAAAATTCCATAAATCTATCCCAGAGTTTGTAGACGCTATAACTTTTGTGCAAAAATCAATATACGCCTTTTGGTAACAAAAATATGTAGCAGAATACATATTGGCCTAAACTGATGAAGAAATTTGATTTTTTAAATTTTTTTATTGGATGTGTTTTATAGCAGAAAGTAAAAAAATATTGTTTTTTTTTTAATTGTCAGTCTTTTTATGTTTATAGCACAAAAAATAGAAAAACCGCAGAGGTGATCAAATACCACCAAAAGAAAGCTCTATTTGTGGAAAAAAAGGACATTGATTTTATTTGGGTACAGCGTCGCACGACCACGCAATTTTCAGTTAAAGTAACACAGTGCCGTATCGCAAAAAATGGCCTGGTCATGAAGGGGGGAGGGGTAAATCTTCCGGAGCTGAAGTGGTTAATAACCCCAGTGTGTTTTTTTTTTATTACCTTATAAAGGGGGGAAAAAAAGACCAAACTTTGGAAATAACCCTAATGTTTTGACTGCTATTGCATTTCTTGAGGACCTAAAATACTAGGATAGCGCAAAACACCCAAAATTGTTTAGTTTAGTTTAGGGCATAGAATATTCATTACAGCGGTCAGAACGCAGGAGACTGTGGGATGTACAGAACAGCTTGCAGATTTTAGCGAGGGGTTAGTGCCCCCTTATGGTGGTGGTAAGTGGTGAATGCCTCTTTAAATGTTGTTGGTCAATAGTGTGTACCCCCTTAATTCTTGATGACCAGTGGTGAGTGTCCCAAAGCTGTTGGTGGTCAGTGGTATTTTCCCCCACAACATTGGTGGCCAGCATTCCACCTTTATAGTCAATATGCACTCAGTATTACTTGCATAGAATTGATCGGTGGAAAGGAGGAGTTTAGGTTTTTTTTGTTTACATTTCTGATTGCTTTGATTGACCATCACAATGATCACAAGGTACAGAGCCACTCTGATTGGCTATGTGCATTTTGCCTGTGATCTGCACTGTCTAATGATGTCATAAAACAGGCATTGTGGACACACTTGGCGTATGCACAAACAGTAAACAAAACATAATTTATAAGCGGCACTACACAGAAAAAAATCCAGGTACCCGCCATTATTTCCAGTATGGTGATAATAATGTGATCAAAGAATATTGATTTTTAAACTGTTGTCTACATTGCTTTTACTATATATACAGAAGTTTTGTTTTACTGATAAACATTTAAAAAAGGGTGGACCCGTGACAAGGGATTCACAGAAAGTTATGGATTTTCCTGAGAATAGTTCTGAGGAACTCTCCCAGCAGGAGTATTTTGATCGCTGGTGACCCCATGGATGGTGTTTCTCCAGAATGAAGGTGTCTTCAGTCTTCTCAACAGCTCATTCATACTTTCTATATCTGTACCTTGTTGCTCGTTGTACTTTCCCGTTCCCCTCAATTTTCCCAATTTTCCCAATTATAATTGTCTATTCCATTGTTTCTTCTCATATTATATGTTCAAAATAAAACAGTCTTGTTGTTTGGGCTTTCTCCAGAATAATAGGTCTTACCAACAGTTTCTTAATACTTTTTCTATCTGTACTCAGCCACCTTTTTGCTCACCGTGCTCTTCTGTTCTCCTCATTTTTTCCAATTATAATTTTCTTTTCCAATTGATTGTTCCTCCTTATACAGTGCCTCGAAAAAGTATTCATACCCCTTGAAATGTTCCACATGTTGTCACGTTACAACCAAAAACGTAAATGTATTTTATTGGGATTTTATGTGATAGACCAACACAAAGTGGCACATAATTGTGAAGTGGAAGGAAAATGATAAATGGTTTTCCAAATTTTTTACCAATAAATATGTGGAAAGTGTGGCGTGCATTTGTATTCAGCCCCCTTTACTCTGATACCCCTAACAAAAACCTAGTTGAACTAATTGCATTCAGAAGTCACCTAATTAGTAAATAGAGTCCACCTGTGTGCAGTTTAATCTCAGTATGAATACAGCTGTCCTGTGATGCCCTCAGAGGTTTGTTAGAGAACCTTATTGACCAGACAGCATCATGAAAGCCAAGGAACACACCAGACAGGTCAGGAATAAAGGTGTGGAGACTAGTGTTGAGCGAACCCGGACTGTAATGTTCGGGTCCGTACCGAACGTTCGGGTTCGGGTTCTGGGTTCTGGTAGTTGATCACGCATGTTGAATAGCTGCAGGGCAGCCAATCAACAAGCGTTTCACTGGTTTGCCCTTAGAAGCCATCACAGCCATGCCTACTAATGGCATGGCTGTGATTGGCCAGTGCATCATGTGACCCAGCCTCTATATGAGGCTGGAGTCACAGTGCTGCATGTCACATGCTCTTGGGTTAGTGTAGGGAGAGGATGGTGCCGGCGTTTTTGTGAGGGACAGATTGCAGACATTTTAACATCTGATCCTGCATCCTGAGATTACTACTACTGTTGCTCTTAGGGACAGATTGCAGAAATTTTAGATTTCACATACTGCTTTGAGTGACAGATTGCAGATCAAACTCTGCATAAGTGACAGATTGCAGATCAAACCCTTCATAACACAACGATCGTTACGATCGTACACAACGATCAGATTGTGGGAGTAATTTGAGATTTCACATACTGCTGCTTTGAGCGATCTGACTGCACTAGGTAGAGGCTTCTGCTTAGAGGGACAGATTATTGTTCAAAAATCATCTCTTAGTTCTAAAGGGAGAGGTTCTAGCTACAGCTGTAAGTGACACATTATTGTTCAAAAATCATCTCCTAGTTTATTTGATTTTAATTTATTTTCCCTATCCCCATTTTTTTGTAGGGCACTTGCCCTACTCTTACCCCCATTTTACTTCCTTTTGCAGCCCTCTAGCACTTGCCAGGACTTTGTTACAGCCATTTTTGTGCCTAAAAGTTGGGGCCCCATTGACTTCAATGGGGTTCGGGGTCCGGGATAACGTTTGGGCAACGTTCGGTGCCGAACCCAGACTTTTTCCCAAAGTTCGTTCGGACCCTCCAAACCCGAACGTCCAGGTGTTCGCTCAACTCTAGTGGAGACGTTTAAAGCAGGGTTAGGCTATAAAAAAATAACCCAAGCTTTGAACATCTCACAGAGCACTGTTCAACCCATCACCTGGAAATGGAAAGAGTATGGCACAACTGCAAACCTACCAAGACATGGCCAAGCATCTAAACTGACCGGCCGGGCAAGGAGAGCATTAATCAGAGAGGCAGCCAAGAGGCCCATGGTGACTCTGGAGGAGCTGCAGAGATCCACAGCTCAGGTGGGAGAATCTGTCCACAGGACAACTGTTAGTTGTGCACTCCACAAATCTGCCCTTTATGGAAAAGGGGCAAGAAGAAAGCCATTGTTGAAAGAAAGCCATAAGAAGTCCTGTTTGCAGTTTGTGAGAAGCCATGTGGAGGACACAGCAAACATGTGGCAGAAGGTACTCTTCCACAAAAGTCAGATGAGACCAAAACTGAACTTTTTGGGCTAAAAGCAAAACACTATGTGTGGCAGAAAACTAACACTGCACATCACCCTGAACACACCATCCCCACCGTGAAACATGGCGGTGGCAGCATCATGTTGTGGGGATGCTGTTCAACAGCAGGGACGGGGAAGCTGGTCAGAGTTGATGGGAAGATGAATGGCACCAAATACAGGGCAATCTTAGAAGAAAACCTGTTAGAGTCTGCAAAAGACTTGAGAATGGGGCAGAGGTTTAGATTCCAACATGACGATGACCCTCAACATACAGCCACAGCTACAAGGGAATGGTTTAGATCAAAGCAAATTCATGTGTTAGAATGGTCCAGTCACAGTCCAGACCTAAATTCAACTGAGAATCTGTGGCAAGACTTAAAAATTGAGCTATTTCACAAAAAAGAATGGGCAAAAATGTCCTCTCTAGATGTGCAAAGCTGGAAGAGACTTCCCCAAAAAGACTTGCAGCTGTAATTGCAGGGAAAGGCGGTTCTACAAAGTATTGACTCGGGGGGGCTGAATACAAATGCACCCCACACTTTTCACATATGTATTTGTAAAACATTTTGAAAACCATTTATCATTTTCCTTCCACTTCACAATTATGTACCACTTTGTGTTGGTCTATCACATAAAATCCCAATAAAATATATTTACATTTTTGGATGTAGTATGACAAAATGTGAAACATTTAAAGCAATACGAATACCTTTTCAAGGCTTCAATCTATCATCATTGCTTTCAGTCAAAGATTGGATTTGTTCTCCTTGTTGTCCACATAGTTCTTAGAATTCTTTGTCTCTAAAGTCTAAAGGCATCTATACTGTTCTTTTATTGTTTTTTCATTGTCCAGCAGTATTAAAATGTTGACCAAGGTACCAACTCTATCTAAAAATAGGTTTAGCTGGAGTTAGGCTTTATTACAACCCATAGGTTGATCCGATATTAATGACTGCCACCCACGCATTCATACATACTGATATAATAATCCCTTCCTAGCATCCTCCATAATCCTCCTTAAAATGGGAAATCTGCCCACATATATTGAACAGCGGGAAACGGCTGCAGGAAGAATTATGCATTGTGCTTTACTTCTCAAGTCAAACAGAGATCTGAGATAAGAGCCAGCTACCCCGAGACAGAGAGAAACAGCTAATGTGATTACCAGTCACCCTCCACCATATCAGGTCTGAACATGAAACCAGTTTTACTAGCACCAAGGATTAATCCCTTCCCAGATAATTCTCCCTACTATATGGGAGACAACTCCAGATTTGTCCTTAACTGTAAAATCAAGTTGTAAGGGATAACTCAGCAGGTTTGGGACTCTTAACAATGGTCCTATTGCGTTCTTGGAATGCCGACATTCAGTGCTATTTTATAAGAAAGAGCTTTTCATCCCATAGATGCTAAATAAATAATAAACTGTATGGTAATACAGTATCTCAATTTACATGATGGACTTATCCATAAAAAAAAAACATTTAATGAACCCTCCAACCTACTTTTCATATATACAGTTCCAGTGAGAAGCCATTGGCTTTTTATCCTGCACTGTACTCTCTACGGCTGCTAATATTATTTAATTCTCATCAATTAATCAGTTGATCTCACCCACAATGCTTACTTTAAGTCAGCTTTTCCCAACCTTCATAATGCTAAGAACCCTTGAAATAACATTATGGTTTTAGGGAAGCCATGATAATAAATATTATATCTACAGCTCATGGTACATTAGTGTTATAGGAACTAGGCTTCTTCATGGTCCGTGGGAAGATTTCCCCTTTAGAGATAGCAATAAAGATCCATGGTGTCAGTGGTTACATATCTGAGAGGCAGAAGTTGCTCATTTCTCAAGGCAGCCTCTGGAGAAACCATAGAGTTCCACAAATCCCTGGTTGCGAAATACTTTTTGAAAGTATATCTACAGGACAAACTTTTTTTTTTAGCTTTGGATGGAGTAGGGAGTAGGTAAAACCCCTGACAGTTTTTTATTTTTTGCAGTCCAAGTTCTGGAGACACAACAGGAAGTGAGATAAAAGTAAAGAAATTCCTAATTAGTTGTTACCAAATTAGTAAATTAGTAAATGTCCCCTCTATTCCTGTTAAAGTGTATCTAAAGTCAAAAACAAAAATATAACTTGTTGCAGATTACCATTAAATGGGGTAACTGTATTAACTTCTTTCTTTGAACTTTTTCTTTATTTTCACCTGGCGAGTAGCACACTTCCTGTCCTAGGGTGACAACACTCACTCACTTTTCTGTATTAGGTCAACAGACACAAAATAGAACTATTATCCATTACATAGAGGGTTGTGGTTTTGTAGTCCTCAGGGAACAAGGTAATTGAGCACAAGAGGTTATCAGCTCACACGATATACAGCAAGATCAAGAGGCACTTTTTTGGACTTACCAAACGGCAGGGGAGGGCTGGCAGCCTTAGGCTTGGGGGGCAAGTCCAGTAAAGTGGCCAACTGAACCACTGAATCAGCTCACCATCCATGCCCACCTGGTTTTATAATGGATATTGAGGTTATGAAGCAAGACAAATATGATACATATGGTAACATAATTTAATGTTAATAACAACAAAGTAGCTTTAACAAGAATAATGCATCAATGCAGCCTCACCACCCACCAATGCAGCCTCACCAGTGCCCATCAATGCAGGCTCACCACCCACCAATGCAGCCTTACCAGTGCCCACCAATGCAGCCTCGCCAGTGCCCCCCCCCTTTGCCTGGCCCCTACTTCCTTCCTCCCCAAGAAGAAAAAAGTGTGAGCGTCAGCGGCCGTCAACCATTTTGAATGTAAGTTAGGGTGGCCTGGGGGGCAATTGCCACCCTGCCCCCTGGCCCAGCCCTCCCCTGCCAAACGGATCTACCATAATGCTTTCTTCGGCATATTTAACAGACCAAAAGGGACCAAACAAGAGAAGTTCATCATAAACGTTAATCGTAAAAAAAAAAAAAAAAGGTTTTACATACACCTTAAATGATCCTAAAGGTTTGGACTTCCTGTTATTTTTTTTATTGAGACTGTGGTCACCAGGACAAAATTTTGAAGTTGGCTCTGCCCAGTGGGGACACAAACAACATGAAAAACCAACAGATCTTTTTAAAACCTCCACTCTCGCCAAAACAGCAAAAAAACTGTTTCAACTTCAGCTTTACTTTAATGAAAGTCTGAGTAGCTTGGTCAAAATGTTTGCTATAGTGACATAGGAGCTGGTGGAAGAAACCAAAGCACACTGTGGGGGAGCAAGTATTCAATTGGGATCTCCTACACAGAGGGCACAGGGGCACAGGGGCAACTGGAAAGGTTAAGTATACAGAATCTTATTTTACAGGGGGACTTTAGTTTAGTTAAGAGTCACTTTAATGATATGTTCTTACTAAACTACCAAGCTTTATTCCTGTAAACATTGCCTATCTTAACAAAAAGCCACTTCCATTAAATGTGAATATTAGCTCATACATATACCAGTCTGGCATTTATGTTAAAAAATACAAGCTCAACAGAGTGACCTTCCTTAGCAATGCATACTACTTTTATGGAAATATTCTGATATATTATTATTTTTATTAATATTATTTTTTAACATCACTAACAATATTCAAACCTATATTAAAGTAGTACTATTTCTTTGACAGATTGGCTGATAGTGTGTGTATCCCTGGTGTGTTTGGGTTTGATCTTCTCGGTCTGCATTGCACTCAACGCCCGCAGAATGTAAGTATTATATTCTTGAATCAAAAGGATGAATTGTCGAATGAAACTTGTAGCAAGGAATAATGGTGTAGTCTGTGGCATCCAGCCACATTCCAAAGCTTTCTCCCCAGTTTAGACTAAAGTGTGAGAATTATACCTGATTAGCTGTTGTAGCCAACAACTGCAGCATAAAATTAGATCCTTTTGGGGACAATAATTATAACAGTGTAGCGCTACCCCAGCAGGAGCTGCATAATATGGTGGGGTCCTCTGTTTTGTGCCACTCATCAAATGTCTCAGCACCGTGTTTTGTCTCCTGGGGTGGTATAATACGTCGAGGACGACCCCATCGCGATGTGACAATATTAATAACAGGGGTTTTCCTAGATTAAAATACGACGTCAACAACCGATGTTGTCGATTAGTCCATATTAAGAGTGTGAAATCAGATTTGACCCCTCTTTCGAAACCTTACACCGACCTACGGTGTCTGATGTGGTAATAAGGAACGATGTTCAAAGTAAGCTGTTAAGTAGGAAAACTAAGTTCTTATATTATGAATGTAAGACGCCCG
>BLSH010164837.1:405301-433648 GCA_018402905.1 Glandirana rugosa | reverse complement strand
CTATAACATAATTAAAATAGCTCATGACCATTGCTGTTTATAATGCAGCACACTACAAAGCAAGTGTGTTACATTAGGCCATTGAGTTGCCATTCAAAGTGGGCTAACTTACCAGAATGGTGCAAATGGGCCCGTAAAGTTAATATATTCTGGTAGAACTGTAAAGACTGCCATTGCTGACCTCTCCTTCTACAAATGTTTCCCGGCTGCCTCTTGCTTCAAAGCTTTTGGAATTGCCGACCAGGAACAAATTAACAGCCAGGGAAGCCAAATCTCTGTACACTAATTTCCCATTGGTGATTTAGAAAGTATTGGATCAGCATGAAAAGCAGGCAGTTGGAATTTTCAAAAAGTGAGGGTAGCTCCTATTTTATTTCTTAGGACAGGCTCCCTTTAAAGGGAAAAGATTTGTATGTAAAGTCACCGGAGAAGGTATTGTCCTTCCGAAAAATGAAGACTAGAAGATAGCCAATTCCAGATGGACTGCAGGAAACCCAAATCATTTTTACATATGATATCAATATTTACTAAAACCATGGATACAAGTTAAATGATAGAATAGATGTAGACTTCAGACTGTGGTCCGCTCTCTCTGCATCTGGAATGTGTACAATGCATATTTTACGCTCTTGATTAGAACCAGTCCCCTCGCTTGCCGAGAGAGAATGGCCGGATTCCTTAGAGGCTTTATAATCTGATTTTTAAGACACTGCCAGCACAGCTCCTGAATTGTCTGAGACTCAGGATATCCCTGTAGCTGCAAAGCCGTTGGACTAAAAGCTTGTGCATGCCCTGTACTCTAATGGGCAGGAGTTGAGCATGTTCACTTTGAATTTTCACTTATTTAAGTGAATGAGGTAAAACAAATTGTAAATTCACATGCAAACAATACCCAACTGGGTTTATTTACTAAAACTGCAAAGTGCAAAATCTGGTGCAACTTTGCATAGTAACCAAGGTTTTATTGCCAAAGCTTACTTAACCCCTTCCTTACTGGGCACTTAAATCCCCCTCCTGCCCACACCAATTTTTGGCTTTCAGCCCTGTCGCATTTTGAATGATAATTGCGTGGTCGTGCGACGTTGTACCCAAATAAAATTTGCGTCCTTTTTTTCCCACAAATAGAGCTTTCTTTTGGTGGTATTTAATCACCTCTGCGTCATTTCTGATTGCCGCTATAAACAAAAAATGAGCGACAATTTTGCAAAAAAGAACAATATTGTTTACTTTTTGCTAAAGTACAAATCCATTAAAAAAAAATATTCATCAGTTTTGGCCGATATATATTCTTCTACATATTTTTGGTAAAAAAAAAAATCGCAATCGGCGTATATTGATTGGTTTGCGTAAAAGTTATCGCGTCTACAAACTATGGGAATTGATTTATGGCGTTTTTATTATTATTTTTTTTTACTAGTAATGGCGGCGATCTGCGATTTTTATCGGGACTGCGATATTGCTGCAGAAATGTCGAACATTTTTTACACATTTTTGGGACCAATGACATTTATTCAGCTATCAGAAATCTAAATATCCACTGATTACTGTATAACTGTCATTGGCATTGAAGGGGTTAACCTGCAGGGGGCAGTGAAGGGGTTAACAATGTTCCCTGGGTGTGTTCTAACTGTGGGGGGGCGGGGCTGGCCGGGACATAACTGATCTAACTGATCCCAGTGACAGGGATCAGTAGAACTGTTATGTCCCCTTCAACAGAACGGAGAACCGCCGTGTTTACATTGGCGGTTCCCCGTTCTGCAGCTCTGTCAGGCGATCATGGGTCTCGAGCGGACATCGAGTCCGCCCGACCCATGGGCACGCTCGCGCAGCGTGCGGCGGGCGCGCGCCGCCGCTGTCGCCAGGGGGCGCGCCGGGAGCGTGCACAGGGGACGACGTCCATGGACGTCGTCCCGGCATTTCAGATCGAAAGCATTATTGCCGAAGTACGGCTCCTGCGCGGATCTGTAGGGGTTAAACAAGTTGTAGTTAGAAGCTGATTGGCTGCCATGCACAGCTGCACCAGATGCTGAGTGCTCCAGTTTTAGTAAATCCCCCCCAATGTGTGGATAGTAGAAAAAATTGATTTTTGTTTGCTCGTGAAAGTAAAATTCACTTGGCAAAGAAAACCCAATCCTGTGCAAATTGAATATAACTGTACAGAATTAGATAACTGAAGTCATCACAACTTCACCGCATTCACTAAGCTAAGTATATTTTGTCTTTGCAAAGTACATTTTCACTTAGCTTAGTGAATTAGTTGAAGTTGCGTGGGCTTCAATCATCAAGTGATGCAGTTTCAAATGCAATTTGCACTGGATTTTCTTTGCCAAGTAAATTTTATTTTGTTTAACTTCATTAACTTAGGAAAGTGAAAATTCACATTGAAAGTGAACATGATCTACTTGTTTAGTAAATCAGGGCCATTGCCTTCAATCTTGTTGCAAGATTCTGTTTCTATGGGGCTTAACTAAAGCATATAAAATCAGGCATTTGTGTTATGAAATCAATCATACAATCCAAAGTTCAATTTAGCTGTGCAAGCTGTTGGAGCTATATAAATCTAATAATAATAATAATAATAAATCATTTAGCTGCCATACTTCTACTAGTTTTCAAACCCACCTCACTTGGGCAGTCACTCACCAAATGCTTAAAGTGGTTGTAAAGGCTAAAAGTTTTTTTATAACCTTGCTGCATTCTCTGCATTAGGGTAAAAAAAAACTTTTAGGTGCAGTTTCCACTCCAAAGAACCCCCTAAATAATTACCTGAGTCCAATCTCGGTCTAGCGCTGTGCCCAAGAGCAGTGGTGCTGTTCTCTCTCCCTCCTCACTAGACTCAATGAGAGCAAAAGGAGCCATTGGCTCCTGCTGTTGTCAATCGGATCCAGTGACGAGGGAGTGGGGGTGGTGCTAAATAATCTGTATGAAATTTGGTAATTATAATAAGAAAAGCAGTAAAATAGATCCCATGCAGCCAGCAACAAAAGCCCCCCCCCCCCCAATAATAGACACCCCCAACAATAACAGATCCCCCCAGCAACAATAGGCCCCTTGCAACATAATACAAAAACGCATCAAAAGATCCACCCAGGAACTATAGACCCTACCAGCAACAATAGACCCCTCCCTCAACAAAGCCCCCAACTCAGCACAACAGTAGATCCCCCAACAGCCAGCATTAACCTGTTCTTGACCGCCCCACACAGATATACTGCAGCAGGGCGGCCCTCCTGGGTGTAATCACGTACCTGTGTTTGGGGCGCGTTCGCTGCCGGCAACCTGTTTCCGCTGTGATCGGACACAGCGAGAGCCAATCAGTGGGTCCGGTGGATGCGTTCATTCTCCAGAGAGGCAGAACAGCGGTCTGCCTATGTAGACAAGGCAGACCACCGTTTTGTGAGAGGGGATCTCTTTCTTCCCCCAGTTAAAGCACCCCCACCACATTTAGAAAACACTCCTAGGACACATTTAACCCTTTGATAATCCCTGATGTTATCCCCCTTCCCTGCCATTGTCATTAGTACAGTTAGAGTGCATATTATTTAGCACTGATCACTGTATTAGTGCCACTGTCTCTGCAATGTCGCAGTCCCAACAAAGATTGCTGCTTGCCGCCATTGCGGCCAGTGAAAAAAAAGAAATATATAAATATTCCACAAATATCCCACGTTTGCAGACACTATAACTTTTGCGCAAACCAATCAATATACGCCTATTGGGATTTTTTTTTACCAACAATATGTAGCAGAATACATATTGGCCTAAATTGATAAAGAAATTCGATTTTTTATTAGATATGTTTTATAGCATAAAGTAAAAAATATTGTTTTTTTTTTCAAAATTCTTTTTTTTGTTTATAGCGCAAAAATTAAAAATGAAAAGAGGTGATCAAATACCACCAAAAGAAAGCTCTAATTGTGGGGGGGAAAAAAGAACATCAATTTTATTTGGGTACAACGTCGCACGACCGCACAATTGTCAGTTAAAGTAACGCAGTGCTGTATTGCAAAAAATGGCCTGGTCATGAAAGGGGGTAAACCTTCCAGGGCTGAAGTGGTTAATAAACCCACCAGCGGCCAGCAAGAATAGATCTCTCCCTCTACAGTAGATCCATCCCAGCAACAGTTGACACACTAGCAACATAAGACCTCTCCAGCAACTGGAACCATTGGTCCCTTCAACACACCCCACTACCCCTTGCCACAGCATACATTCAGTGCTGGAGGTGCCGGAACTCCGTTCCCACACGTTCCCGCTGAAAAATGCCCTGCCCCTGGTAAACGAAACCACTGAGCATGCTTTTTTTGGATAGAACAGAGAAAAATGAGTTGTAAAAGGAAAATGAAGAAATGTGGTGTACACAGTTATTGGACCTTTGTATAAATGACCCACACTATCTTCATCAGTATTTGCCCACAGGACCCCAATGTGAGGGTGCTGTGCCAACCTTTTAGGGTATGATCCTGAGAACAATCTAGCAAACTCTCTTTATTAGGAGGAGAATAACACACATCTTTGGTATGCTGTAACATGTAAAACCAGCGAGAATTCTGTTCAGCTGCACATGTGTGTTTTATTTTCCCGTGAGATGCCATGCTGTAAAAATGCTTTGTTAAAATGAAATGAAAAGCAGCAATTGTTCCAGCTGTCTCAAGTTATAGCCTTCTGTATATTTTCTTTTCTCTGCTTTCCAACGAAAGATGATCTACACATGAAGGCGTAATAGGACGATGGCGGTGAAAACGGGTCTTTAGCTTTAGTTTGAGGATACAGATGCTAATCCTTAATTAGAAAATAAATACATTAGACATTTTTTTAAAATATTTATATTCAGTACTTGCAATTAGGAAGATGGTGAAGAAGACCGCTGAGGGATCCGGACAATTCAAAATAAGCAAAATATTACAAATTACAAAAATCTAAATAATCTGTAGATTTAGAAATGTAGACAACTGAAATTTGATGGAAAGTTTGACTTTTCCTGTAAAAACTGAGTTTGGGTTCATCTCTCCTGCCCCTGAGTGGTTTTCAGTTAAGGTCATAATGGGCGGCACAGTGGTGTAGTCCAGTGGTCCTCAACCCTGTCCTCAAGTACCCCCAGCAGGCCATGTTTTGGAAATTTCTCTTAGATAAAATAGCTGTCCAAAATATCAAGCCATTGACTCTGATTTAAAGCACCTGTGCAAGATTAAGGAAAACCTGCAAACATGGCCTGTTGGGGGTACTTGAGGACAGGGTTGGGAACCATTGGTGTAGTGGATAGCACTTTCGCCTAGCAGTAAAAAGGATCGCTGGTTCGAATCCCAACCCTGACACTACCTGCCTGGAGCTTGCATGTTCTCCCTGTGTCTGCGTGGGTTTCCTCCAGGTATTCCGGTTTCCTCCCACACTTGAAAGACATGCTGATAGGTAAAGTGGTTTCTGTCTAAATTGGCCCTAGTATGTGTATGTATGAATGTGAGTTAGGGACCTTAGATTGTAAGCTCCTTGAGGGTAGGGACTGATGTGAAAGTACAATGTATATGTAAAGTGCTGCGTAAATTGATGGCACTATATATGTACCTGAAATAAATAAAATCTCTGCTTATGCATGAGCCATTTGAATGTTCTAGGTTTAAAATGTTCTTACTTTCACCAGTGCCTTAAGTGGAATTAAGAACTGTTGACATCAGTCCCCACCACAGAGGAGCTTAATTGGAGTTTAGTGGGGCTTCATACTAATTTTACTACCATAGTCACACTGCATACAAACGCACACACTGTAAACTCTGTTCAGCCAACAACCCGGTCCTAATTTTGTTTTTTAATTTAGTGTTCTTAATCCCAGTGTCATATTGAAAATACTACCCCACCAGAACCTTATTTACTCCTTTAAAGCATCATTTTATTTTTAACATTTTATAACAAACATGGTATATTTACCTGCTCTGTGCAATGGTATTACACAGAGCAGCCCCGATCCTCCTCTTCTAGGGTCACCCGCCAGCACTCTTTTCTCTGTGTGCCATTATAGAAATCTGCTTCCTATGGTGGCATACATGCAAGCTCAGTGTCAAGCCAGGCTGTGTACATGTATTGACACACACAGCCCAGCTCTGCCCCACCCCCGGTCCCTCCTCACATGATTTGATTGATGGCAGTGGGAGCTACTGCCTTTGTCCTATGAATGCAAGGAACGCTGGACTGAGGGTGCAATAGTGGGACATTTTATACCTTACCTACCAGGGAATTATTTAAAAAAAATAACGAATATGTTATGCTTACCTGCTCTGTGCAAGGGTTTTGCACAGAGCAGCCCTGATCCTTCTCTACTCGGGTCTCCATGCCAGCGCTTCGGACCCCTCTCCCTTGTCGAGTGCCCCCATAGCAAGCCGCTTGCTGTAGGGGCATTCGTGGGTGTTCGCTCCTGAGCCGGCTCCCTGCGTCCATAAGACACAGAGCACACTGCTCAACCCCGCTTCCGCCTCACCGGCTGTGATTGACAGCAGTGGGAGCCAATGGCTCCTGCTGCTGCATCTCAGTCAATCAGGAGGGAGACACCCAGGAGAGCCTCAGGCCTCTTGCATGTCGTTGGATTGAGATCGGATTAGGGTAACTATTGGGGGGGGGGGGTAAGGGGGGAGCCTTCAGTCTTTACAATCACTTTAAGGTAAAATATTGTCTAGTCTTTACAACCGCCTTGATTTATTGAAAGGTTTTAATGGTGTCCCCTATTTGCCTTGTTCCTTCAAGGCTATACATATAAAGTTCCTATAGTGTATAGTCTCTTGTGATCTGTTTCATCCCTTGCACAATTTTTGTTGATCCTCTCTAAACTTGCTCAATTTTATCTTTATAGAGAGCTGACCACAGATTTAGTAGCCAGATAAATACTGCTTGGGCATGGGCCACAAACATTTGCCTGTAAGGCTCGGTTCACACTGCAGAGATGCGGGAACCCTTCGAATCTACTGCAGGTTCCCGCATCGCTTGCCTCCCAGCAGCAGTTCACACTGCCCTTTGCAAACTGAAGGGAGGTGTGAATACATTGTTAACGACACCCCCTTTTCAGTGCGCATATCGCAGTGCGATCGGCAAACTCGCACAGGAATCGGATCGCATGGTTATGATCCGATTTTGACCTTGCAATAAAAAAGGGTCCCTGTGCAAGTTTTATCTGATTGCAATGCAAATTCAGCCATACAATCTCTATGGCTGAATTTGCATCTCACAGAGATCACATATGACTCACACTGCAGTGCGATGCGACTCATATGCGATGTCTAAGATGAGAGCAATGTGAACCGAGCCTAACTCACAATTGAAAGAACAATTTCTTTTAACTAGACTACAAAAATTCTGTTGGTTGGGTTTATGACCAAGATATTTTTCATTTGCTCACTCTAAAGACATCATTGTCCACTAAAGAGTTGGTAAGCAATGCCCTTGTGATTGTTAACGCCACAAAATGTCCCTAATTTACAAAAGAGTCTCGTGCGCACTAATTCTGGGCAAGCAACTGCACAATCTTTACTGTGAATGAATGACTCACATTTTTGTTAGCAGAGTAATAGGCGTTATAGGACTTATTCCAAAAACTCAGTTTCCATTTATAAGGGCTGATTATGTTGTCTATGCTGCCATTGACTTTCTCAGCTGCCTTTTAGCAAAGACAGTCAGGTCGAAAAATTCTAAGTAGAAGATTTCTCAATTGCACCTTGGAAATTGTTTCCAAGGAACAGCATTTGTATCCAGAAACTAACTTCTTAAAAAAATAGAAATCTGCAACAACATAATAAAACTCAAACTTTGCTGTCCAATTTTGTTGACATGGATCATTTTATTTTATTTTTTTCTTCTGTCTGATTCAAACACCTGACTCTCGAATTGTATTTTCCATAGATGTGGCCAGAAAAAGAAATTGGTGATTAATGGCAACAAAGGATCTCCAGAAGATGGAGTTATCATGGAGCAGAATGGAGACACAGTTAAATCTCAGGAGATGGTGCAGCTAGTATCTAAAGAGCAGACCAATGAATTAGGAGACCAGGATGAGCCTCTGAACCAAGAGAACCTACGCAATGCAAATAACGTGGACATGAAAATCGGAGTCTAGATACTTGTATTACCTTTGGGAAAAACTGCAAGGGGACCTCTGTTGGGAATCAATGAACTGGGACTAAAGTTTAAAAGTATAAAGAGCCACTGACTCTGTCTTAGGATCCTGTGTTGCTTATTTTGCTACTTGCAAATCAAGCCAAATATTGTTGGCTCCTCATTATTTGTGTGCAGATCCATACCACTTGACACACGCATGAAGAGAGATTCAAGGTGGTGTGGAGAAAGGAGAGGGCAGGTAAACAGAAAAAAGCCAGAGATGTGCAAACTAATTTAAAATTACTTTTCAAAATAAAAGGGCAAGATCATCAACGAACCTATTATTCTGGACCAAACTCACAGGTGGGGCTAGATTAATATTTTTGAATGGATAACATTAAAATGCTACAGGCAGCCTCAAGAATTGTTAAATAAAGCTACATCTGAAGGTACTTTGTAAATAGAAGCATGGGACCCATATTTATAAATGTGTTTGGTATTCCTCAGAGAATGTGCTTGTCTAGGTTATATTCTATTGGTATTAAAGTAAGGAGACAAAGTAAAGTAACATCTTTCAGCTTTTTTTTAATTAAAATCTGGTTGCAACACCCATGTAAATTTGAATTTTTCTTTATAGTGTCCACAGTTTCTATTCCTTAGAAACATCGGACAATCCTATTTCATAGACTTTGAATATATGTGAGTCCTAGGCTGGGCAATCAGGTTACTAGACTTTGCATATAAATGCCAAAGTGAATCATGTTTGGCATTGTAGATCCAGCCAACAGTACATGGGAAACTGTGGCTAAAGGCGAGTCCATGGAGGATACCTTGTCTAGTAGACCTAACATACACAGGATTTGATGGTGATATTTGTTTCTGTTGGTATATAATAGAGGCAATAAATTAGACAGACTTGGTTTATGGGAGTTTCAGGATAGACAGCCATGTTGATTAGAACTGACATGTAATAAAGTTTGGAAGTAATTAAAAATGTTTCATAGTATTGTTATATATGAAAGTCCAGAGTGGGTAGTAACTTTAACGTACACATGTAAATATTGAATTTTGTCTTAAGCCTGTTTTGTTATATAGACACGATGAATCGAAGTCCAGTGCTGGGCTCTGATGTTGGGTAAACTTAGTGTATTTTGGGGGCTGAAGCTGGATGCTGGTTGGAGACGAAATGCTATGTCAACTTCACATACAATGTATGAAAATCTAAGGTTGCACAGTCATAGTTTAGATAGGACTGGCTTACATGGGAATCCAAGGCAAGACAGTGATATTAGAGAGACTTGACTTACGCGGCAGTCCAAGGGTAAATAGTCATGATAGTTCGACTTGGTTTTCATGGGAGTCCAAAGCTAGTTATATTAGGTAGACTTGGTTTACATGGTAATCCAGGGGATGACAGTCAGGTAGAGGTGGCTTAAATGGAAGTCCAAAGCTAAGTAGTAATGTTAGGTAGTCAATATCCTTACGCTCGATTACAAGGCTGGATAGGAATGTTAGGAAGACTTGACCTACGTGGTAGTCCAAGGCTAGATAGTCATGTTAAGTCAGCTTGCCTTATATTGGAGTCCAAGGTTGGATAGTCATGTTAAGTTGACTCGCCTCATATTGGAGTCCAAGGCTAGATAGTCAAGTAGACTTGGTTTATATGGAAGTCCAATGCTGGTCATGTATAAAATCCTAGGGCTGGACCTTCACCCAGGTCTAAGTTTTAAATTAGTAGCATGAGATTTTGATGAAAATCAATTAATTGATTTTAGGGCAAGATGAAAAGGGTCCAGCACCTAGTGTCTAGTTATTTTTCTTTTAAAACACAATGTGAAAGTACAGAAAAGTAAACTAGATATTATCCCAGTTTTTTACCATCTTACATGGTCAAGCATGCCTCGTCAAGGCGGTGGAATCCCAGGCATGAATGCATCCACCTGGTCAATCTATTTTTGTTACTGAAATGTATCAACCAGATGTATTCACTTTTCAGTGCTATAATACTGAAATGTATTGACCAGATGTTTCTGTTTTTCAGTGTTATATCTCACAGACAATTTGGTGAAAGAGATAGTTTATTTATTTTGGTGTAACATGCCACATTCATCATGTTACAAATGAGGCATCAGTCATTAAGAAGATCAACTCATGTAACCTAAAAACTCACCTATGTAGCTGAAAGAACTTATGCACAAACTGCTGATTCACAGGCTTCAAACCAATTCGCAATAGCAGGAAATCTATCTCTATGGAGCTGGTTCACATGTCTCCGATGCAGCTCCGGTACAAATTTATGCATCTTTTGGTTCGTTTCAGGTCCGAATTTAACCAAAAATTCGGGTAAAATTTCCGACCTGAAACAGTAAACCAGGATGCACCGACCCCCAACTGGGAGCCGCATCAGTATTAGATGTGAACCAAGCCTTATTCAGAGTTTAATAGGATAATTTCTGGATTTCTGGACTTAAAGTGAACAGCTAATAAAAGATCAAGGCCGGGTGGCCATGCTAGGTCACCCCTGTTGCCTCAAATCATTCAATTTCTGTAAATCTCCTTTTGATAGTTTATGACAAATATTCCTCAGGTTTGCACATCTCTGTAGAAAAGGGGACACAATGAACCTATATTACTTTTGGAGGGTGGGGGTGGAATGGGGGTATTTAAATCATAGCAGGGCTAACCTCTTCCCTGCCAATGTTTTTTGTTTTTTGTCCTGCCACTGGTTAGCTTATTTCTGCAATTTCAGGTGAAAGCGTTAGACCTCTTTTAGGGTCCATCCACACTTAAGTGCTCCCTTGCGGTGCGTGAATGCAAACATGTTAACGTGCGCTGTGTTAAGATAGCTCATTGATTGTGCATAGGCTGCCAATGCACCACAACAGATAAAAAAATTATATAACCCTTTCTTAACAATGCAGTGCAATATATGCTCTGTGGTGTATTATGCATTGGACTCTACTGTACAATACATTGGGGTGCCATTCATAATTAATGACACCACAATGCATAGGGCAAGAAGGTTTCCATGCATTGTAGTAAAGTGGGTTAACGTGTGCATTGCTGCAATGAGCAAGTGTGCATGGGCCATCAGTGTTCCTGTCATCCATGTGGAGAGGCAGTTAAATAGAGCTGATTTACTAAAGGAGTAGAGCCATGTTAACTTTGCTAAGTGAATTTTCATTTTGCTAAGGAATATTTAATTAGCTTAGTGGTGTAAAGTGGTGATGCCTTCTCCCATCTAATCATGTGCAAGCAAAAGTCAATTTTTTTTCACTTTTCCTTAAACGTAATTGGGTATTCATTGCAAAGCGAACCACATTCACTTTTCCCAGTGACAACCAGTGCAATGGGACCTCTTTCTCATTGATGACCAGTGTAATGGGGCCCTCCTCCCAGGTATGACCAGTGTAATGGGGCCCTCCTCCCAGGGATGACCAGTGTAATAGGGCCCTTCTCCCAAGGATGATCAGTGTAATGGGGCCCTTCTCCCAGGGATGACCAGTGTAATTAGCCCCTTCTCCCAGTGATGAGAAATGTAATGGAGTCCCTCTCCAAATGATGACCTGTGTAATGGCCCTTCTCCCAATGCTTACCATTGTAATGAGGTTCTTCTCTCAATAATGGCCAATGTAATGGGCCCCTTCTGCTAATGATGGCCAGCATAATATAGGCCTTCTCCCAGTGATGACGAGTGTAATGGGGTCCTTCTCCCAATGATGGCCAGTGTAATAGAGACCTTCTCCCAGTGATAACCAGTGTAAAAGGGCCCTTTCTTCAGTGATTACCATTGTAATGGGGCTCTTCTCCCAATAATGACCAGTGTAATGGGGCCCTTATCCTAAAAACGACCAGTATAATAAGGTCCTTCTCCCAGCGATGACCAGTGTAAAAGGTCCCTTCTCCCAATGATGACTAGTGTAGTAGGGTCCTTTTCCCAGTGATGACCACTGTTCTAGGGTCCTTCTCCCAATGATGGCCAGTGTAATAGAGATCTTTTCCCAGTGATAACCAGTGTATTGGGGCTCTTCTCACAATAATGACCAGTGCAATGGTGCCCTTATGCTAAAACAACCAGTATAAGAAGGTCCTTCTCCCAGTGATGACCAGTGTAAAGGGTCCCTTCTCCCAATGATGACCAGTGTAGTAGGGTCCTTCTCCCAATGATGACCAGTGGAAAGGGTCCCTTCTCCCAATGATGACCAGTGTAGTAGGGTCCTTTTCCCAATGATGACCAGTGTAGTAGGGTCCTTTTCC
Source organism: Glandirana rugosa (assembly GCA_018402905.1). Lineage (NCBI taxonomy): Eukaryota > Metazoa > Chordata > Amphibia > Anura > Ranidae > Glandirana > Glandirana rugosa. Next base: position 421,315 of record BLSH010164837.1, on the reverse strand, counting down.
CAATGATGACCAGTGGAAAGGGTCCCTTCTCCCAATGATGACCAGTGTAGTAGGGTCCTTCTCCCAATGATGACCAGTGTAGTAGGGTCCTTCTCCTAATGATGACCAGTGTAATGGGGCCCTTCTCTCAATAATGCCCAGTGTAATGGGGCTCTTCTCTCAATGATGACCAGTGCAATAGGGCCCTTCTCTGTGACGATCGGTGTAACAGGGCCCTTCTCCCAATGTTGGCCAGTATAATGTGGCCCTTCTCCCAATGATGACCAGTTTAATGGGGCCCTTTTCACAATGATGACTAATGTAATAGGGCCATACTGCCAATGACGACCAGTGTAATGGTACCTCTCCCAATGATGACCAGTGTAATAGGGCCAGACTGCCAAAGTAAGGTGGTCCTTCACCACATTCACTAAGCGGAAATTCCTTTTGCAAAGTGAACATGCTCCACTCTATTAGTAAATCAGCCACACACTGTTAGGCTGGAGAAATATATTAAAATTTGCACCCACCCAAATTCTATGACTTGTCACCCAGTATGACATCAGACTGTTTCAGCACAAGATGGTTGCCGGGATAGGGCATGTGTGACAGGAACACATCAATGCTAAAGTCATATTTTACATTAGTTTAGCGTCAGCCGTATTTAATGGCCACATTTACATATCGCTGGTGTAGCTGCTGTGAGTCGGAGTGCATTTACATAAAAAAAGAGCATGTAGATTAAAACCGCACAGCCTTTCAAGAAGTGTTTTAGTGTTGCTCGCTCAGCCGGAACTCCAAGAAATGATAAATTCGGATAGGAATGGATAAATGATTCAGAACCTGGGATTATTTTATGGATGACAATTTTATGCTGTTGTCTGAGAACGCGAATGTAAATTTAACCCATTCTCTCCCTCAAAGGAGCCTTTGTTCGCAGTTTTGCGGTTTCCTTGTCAGTTAGTGGGTTAAAAATAAAATACAGATCTATTTGTCTATTACATAAGAATGTTTGTACATATCGTTCACCTGCTTGTTGTATATAAAAGCTTTAAAAATAAGAAATCCTCTGTGTTATCTTGCTGAGTATTGTGTATTTTTTTGTACATAACAGGTTTTAATTTACTAAAGGCCAATAGGCAGTGGATTTTCACTTAGCTTAGTGAATTTTGTGAAATTTCACTTTGCAAAGATTATCCAACCACGTGCAAGAAAAAAAAATTAAAAGTATTTGTGCTTGCACATGATCGGATGATGGAATTCAACAGAGCTTTCTTTATCTCATTCACCAAACTAAGTGAAAATTTAGAAAATTCCCTTGTAACGTGAACAGCCTATTTGCTTTTAGTAAGCCCAATATCTCATTTGTAGCCATTAGTGACAAAGTTAATATCATAACATAAAGCAATAAAGAATTACAGTAGAACCTCGGATTACGAGTAACGCGGTTAACGAGCGTTTCGCAATACGAGGAGTTTTTTTTTTTTTAAATTCTGACTCGGTTTTGTTAGTGGTATCTTGCATAACAAGCAGAATTTATTATTATTATTATTATATTATTATACAGGATTTATATAGCGCCGACAGTTTATGTGGCGCTTTACAATACAATATTAGGGCAGACAGTACAATTACAATACAATTCAATACAGGAGGAATCAGAGGGCCCTGCTCGTTAGAGCTTACAATCTAGGAGGGAGGGTTAAATGATACGAAAGGGCAATAACTGCGGGGGGATAAGGAGTGTAGTTGTTAGGTAGTGGCAGGATAGGCTTCCCTGAAGAGAAAAGTTTTTGAGGACAGTCTGACAGATTGGGGTAGGGAGTTCCAGAGGATGGGAGAGGCTCGGGAGAAGTCTTGGAGGCGAGTATGAGAGGAGGTGATGAGGGAGCTGGAGAGCAGGAGGTCTTGGGAGGAACGAAGAGGACGATTAGGTTGGTATTTTGAGACTAGGCAGGTGATGTAGCTGGGAGCAGAGTTGTGGATGGTTTTGTAGCTGATTGTTAGTATTTTGAATTTAATTTGTTGGGCAAGTGGCAGCCAATGGAGGGAATGGCAGAGAGGGGTGGCAGATGCTGAACGGTTTGTAAGGTGGATGAGCCTGGCAGCGGCATTCATGATGGACTGGAGAGGGGATAGTCTATTTAAAAGTAGGCCAATGAGGAGGGAGTTGCAGTAGTCGAGGCAAGAGATGGCCAGGGAGTGAATCAGGAGCTTTGTGGTTTCATTGGTTAGGAAGGGACATATTTTAGAGATGTTGCGGAGATTGAGGCGGCAAGCCTTAGAAAGTGATTGGATGTGAGGCCAAAAGGAGAGTTCAGCATCCAGGATAACACCAAGCACCCTAACATGTAGGGATGGGTGGATGGTTGTGCCATTGTTCTTGACAGAGAAGTCGGGGGAAACGGCACGTGGGGGAGGAAATATGAGTTTTATTTTGGACAAGTTGAGTTTGAGGAAGGGATGTGACATCCAGGCAGATATGTCTGTTAGTAAGTTAGTGATGGATGAGGAGACTGATGGGGTGAGTTGGGGGGTGGAGAGGTAGATTTGGGTGTCGTCAGCGTAAAAATGATATTGAAAGCTGTGCGAGGCTATCAGCCGACCCAAGGAAGAGGTGTATATTGAAAATAAGAGAGGTCCAAGAACAGAACCTTGGGGGACTCCAACAGAGAAAGGAAGAGGAGAGGAGGAGGTAGAATTGTAGGTTACACTGAAGGTGCGATGGGATAGGTAGGACGAGAGCCACCGAAGAGCACAGTCACAGAGACCGAGGGAGTAAAGTTTTTTGAAGAGGAGGGGGTGGTTGACAGTATAAAAGGCAGCTGAAAGATCCAGGAGTAGGAGTATAGAGAAGTGTCCATTGTTTTTTGCGGTTAGTAGGTCATTTGTGAGTTTCAGAAGGGCAGTTTCTGTGGAGTGTTGGGGGTGAAATCCAGATTGAAGGTTATTCTTAACAAGGTGGTGACTCAGTTGGTTGTAGACCAGGCGTTCGAGGAGTTTGGAAGAAAAGGGGAGCAAGGAGATAGGGCGCAGATTGTTTAGATCGGTAGGGTCCAGGGATAGCTTTTGAGTATGGGGGTGACCAATGCATGTTTTAGAGTATTGGGGAAGATGCCAGAAGAGAGGGAGAGATTGAAGATGTGAGTTAGAGAGTGTAGCATAGAGTCAGAGGGTGAGCGTAGTATTTAAGAGGGAATAGGGTCCAGTGGACAGGTGGTTAGGTGGGCGTTAGAAAGGAGTTCAGCAACCTTGTTTATAGTAGCAGGTTTGAATAAGGATAGTGTCAATTATGCTTGTTGACATGGGGTGTTAACTGGGGAAGATGCCTGCAGAGTGGAGATTTCATCACAAATTGTGTCAATCTTGCTTTTGAAGTGATTAGCAAGCTCCAGCCTTTTTGCATGCAATACCGCGTGTGGCCAAAGAAGTGGTGGTGCTGGTAAGTCTTAGAGGCGGCTGGAAATACTCCAAATTCCTCAGAAATACCTAAAGTGTAAACACTTTCCAAGCATTTCCGTCTGATTCCGTTGTCTTAGGAGCTCACCAGCGGCATCTCTTTCCTGGCCACATGCGGTATTGCTTACACCAGGCGCCCCCGGACATGTGGCCACATACAGTACTGCATAGACAAGCAGTCACTATGGAACAAATTAACTGAGTTTCTATTGTTTCCTATGGGGAAACTTGCTTTGATATACGAGTGCTTTGGATTACAAGCATTCTCCTGGAACGGATTATACTTGTAATCCAAGGTTCCACTGTATAAATTTTTAGACTATAAATACTGCCCCCCAGTCACCTTTACTTCATTCAAAATGAAATGCATTTAACTCTGCTTCAATCCCTTTGAGCCCAGGTTTTTTTTTTTCCTTTTGGAGATGTCTCAGTTCTGCAGCTTATATCTTTTAATATCTCTAGCCTACCCCAATGTACTTGTATTGAGAAGAAATAGCAAAAAACCTAGAAAAAAATAATTTTATGTTCTTTTTCCCAATTACATAATTTATGCACCCCAAAAATGACAGAGGTGTTGATTTACTAAAACTGGAGAGTGCAAAATCAGGTACAGCTCTGCATGGTAGCCAATCAGCTTCTAACTTCAGCTTGTTCAATAAGCTTTGAAAAAAAAAAACTGGAAGCTGATTGGTTTCTATGCAGAGCTGTATCAGATTTTGCACTCTCCGGTTTTAGTAAATCAACCCCATGGTCTGCTGGTTGAAATGGTATTGCATACAGTAAGTGTGATTTTTATGTAGTGTACTGGAATGGTAACACTTCTACTTTAGGTGAGCTTTATTCCCCTTTGAACGCTACATTGCGTTGTGTGCAGAGAAAAAAAAATGGTTTGTGTTGTTAGCATGACAAGATAAGATCAAGTCGGGATGGTGAGCAATTTAGCACAAAGGCAACTTTTTCATGATTTACAATTGCTAAAAATCAAAATAACACTGCGTTGCATTTGACGCTCATGCAGTAAATGCAAATGTCATGACCTGGGGTTTAATATGGGGAAGAAACTATTTTTATTTTTAGAGAAACAATAAGTATAAAAAAAGTATATAGTGTATATGCAGTATCTCACAAAAATAAATACACCTCTCACATTTTTGTAAATATTTTATTATATCTTTTCATGTGACAACAATTAAGAAGAAATGACACTTTGCTACAATGTAAAGTAGTGAGTGTACAGCTTGTATAACAGTGTAAATTTGCTGTCCCCTCAAAATAAATCAACGCACAGCCATTAATGTCTAAACTGCTGGCAACAAAAGTGAGTACACCCCTAAATGAAAATGTCCAAATTGGCCCAATTAGCCATTTTCCCTCCCAGGTGTCATGTGACTTTTTAGTGTTACAAGGTCTCAGGTGTGAATGGGGAGCAGGTGTGTTAAATTTGGTGTTATCACTCTCACTCTCTCATACTAGTCACTGGAAGTTCAACATGGCACCTCAATGCAAAGAACTCTCTGAGGATCTGAAAAAAAGAATTGTTGCTCTACATAAAGATGGCCTAGGTTATAAGAAGATTGCCAAGACCCTGAAACTGAGCTGCAGCACAGGGGCCAAGACCATACAGAGATTTAACAGGACAGGTTCCACTCAGAACAGGCCTCACCATGGTCAACTGAAGAAGTTTAAGTACACATGCTCAGCGTCATATCCAGAGGTTGTCTTTGGGAAATAGAAGTATGAGTGCTGCCAGCATTGCTGTAGAGGTTGAAGGGATGGGGGGTCAGCCTGTCAGTGCTCAGACCATACGCTGCGCAGTGCATCAAATTGGTTTGCATGGCTGTTGTCCCAGAAGGAAGCCTCTTCTAAAGATGATGCACAAGAAAGCCCTCAGTTTGCTGAAGACAAGCAGACTAAGGAAATGGATTACTGATGAGACCAAGGTAAACTTATTTGGTTCAGATGGTGTCAAGCGTGTGTGGCGGCAACCAGGTAAGGAGTACAAAGACAAGTGTGTCTTGCCTACAGTCAAACGTGGTGGTGGGAGTGTCATGGTCTGGGGCTGCATGAGTGCTGCTGGCACTGGGGAGCTACAGTTCATTGAGGGAGCCATGAATGCCAACATGTACTGTGACATACTGAAACAGAGCATGATCCTCTCCCTTCGGAGACTGGGCCACAGGGCAGTATTCCAGCATGATAACGACCCAAAACACACCTCCAAGACTACCACTGCTTTGCTAAAGAAGCTGAGGGTAAAGGTGATGGACTGGCCAAGTATGTCTCCAGACCTAAACCCTATTGAGCATCTGTGGGGCATCCTCAAATTGAAGGCAGAGGATCGCAAGGTCTCCAACATCCACCAGCTCCGTGATGTCGTCATGGAGAAGTGGAAGAGGACTCCAGTGGCAACCTGTGAAACTCTGGTGAAAATGTCCAAATTGGGCCCAAAGTGTCAATATTTTGTGTGGACACCATTAATTTCCAGCACTGTCTTAACCATCTTGGGCATGGAGTTCACCAGAGCTTCACAGGTTGCCTCTTCCACTCCTCCATGATGACATCACAGAGCTGGTGGATGTTGGAGACCTTGCGATTCTGCACCTTCCATTTGAGGATGGAAAACTTTGTTTGGATAGAGTAAGGGAGTAATTTATTTTCTTTTGTTTGCCATTGGTGTCCCATTGGGGAGATTACCCAACACTTCATGCCCCAATACCAAAACAGGAAGTGTGAAGATATCCCTTGTGGCAGTGAGACCCTGTGCTACCTGACAGAGTGCTGGTTTACATCAGATTTTGGGGAGACAGGCACTCTGATTGCACAGCTGTGTGCTGGGCTATTTAGTTGTGACCTGACTATGGCTCAGGGCCCCACCCAGCAGACAGGAGGTCTGTAGATGGGAGTCATGTGGACTCCCATTCCTCTGCAGGAGTCAGAGGCTGCAGGAGTCAGATTTAGTCTGGGACAAGTCTGTGACAGAGCAGCAAGGAGCTGATCATGAGTAAGCTGAGGGGGCTTGACTCTAAGGAACTCTTTTGGTCTGAGAAGCAGACCTAAGGCCTAGGCAGGAGGCCTGAAGCCGTGTGGCAAGAGAGTAAGCCAGGAGACTGATGTATTCTGATTGTGCAAGTCACAGTAATGGTGGAACCCCCTGCGTGGGTTACCGATATCTTTTGTAATCTTTTCCATTCTTTTAAATAAAAGTGGGCTACCTTGCCCTTAAAAATACAGTTTTGAACTGGTGCACTTATTGAAGATGCACCTAGCGCTTGAGTCTAATCACCCCAATCTTACACCCTCAAATGTGAGGGAAATCCTTGATTGTCATCAAGGTCAACAGACCTAATATCCCCAGTAGAAGATCTGAAGTTCTCTCTATTCCTGTTCTGGTGACCACTCAAAATTTAGGATTTTCCATCACTTTCACTCTCAGTCACAAAGACAATTACCTTTTTGAATAGAAACAACCAATAGTGTGTGCCACAGATTTAATCCTAGTTCCCATTTAATCTCTATCAGTTCATTAAATGAATAGACAGACACGACTTAGTTCACATCAAAGTGAAAATAAGCGACTGTTCAATGGCACAGCCTTCAGGATTGCTTCCTTACACGTTCCCTCTTGTAAAATGAACTTCAAATACATTTCATCTAATTGAAAAACACAATTTGTGTTTGTCCTACAATGGAGAACAAAGAATACGATCAAAGCTTGAATGCTTGTGAACGCACCTCAAAGACGGAGAGGTCCTCTAGTTCCCGGAGGGTGTAAAGCAGTTTTTGGTCAGTATAAAAACAGCAAAATGCTATCGTAGATAGCCTAGGTCAGCAATTCTCAAATCCAGTGCACAGGTACCAGAAGTTCTTTTATTTAAGGGAGCTCTTAGCAGAAACAGCTCTTTAGGGCTCATTCACATGGGCTGTGGCTCGTACAGCATGAATGAGTGCCTTGTTTATGCGGCTGGAGTGCAGGCTGCCTCATCCATTCATTTACAGATTCATTCACAGGATCTATGAAGGAAAAGACTACAATAATGATGGTTTCAATGCTTTGCAGGTTTCATTGTACAAAAGTAATATTTATAGAAATAATTTTAATCAATGTGGGCATTTTGAGGCTCTACAAAATGACTCTCTTCCGGCATCCATGGCGGAAGCAATTATTGTGGTGGTCCCTAAACCTGGCAAGGACCCTGAGGAGTGTGCCTCCTACCGCCCCATATTCCTGATTAATGTAGATGCCAAGCTCCTTTCAAAGATCCTTGCTAGGAGGATTAACAAAGTTATCCACACATTGATTTGTGACGATCAAATGGGATTTATGCCAGGGAAGGGGACTGATATAAATCTTTGGAGACTGTACACGGTCATGGCCTCAACCGAATCACTTTCCAGATCTGACGCAGTAGCCTCCCTGGATGCTGAAAAGGCATTTGATCCGATTGAATGGAATTACTTGTGGGAGGTCCTGCGTTGATTTAGCTTTGGCCCCAAATTAATCTCTTGGGTATGGGCCCTTTACAAATCTCCGACAGCTAGGGTATGTACTGGCTCGACCCTCTCCTCTCCCTTCCCCCTCCACCGAGGAACTAGACAGGGGTGCCCACTCTCACTAGCCTTCTTCACTTTGGCTATTGATCCAATGGTGATTATTCTGAGAGCTTCACCAGTTGTTAGGGGCATAGCTATAGGACCAGTCCAAGAAAAGATTTCCCTTTACGACGATGACACCCTTTTATACCTTAGGGATGTTACTATATCTATGTGGCCCTATCGATTACTGACAATTGTAGTGATTATTGTGGCATACACATTATTTGGAGTAAATCGGTCCTCCTCCTGCTACTCTCCTGAGATACAGTACTTCCAACGGATACACCGCTGAGGAAAGTCCTACAATTTAAGTATTTAGGAGTGGTGATTCATTGAGAGCTCTCACAGTTCATCCCTCTGAACCTAGCCCCGGTGGTCTCCCTCCTGACCCAAAGGTGTGCTGCTTGTAGAACATTGCCTCTTACTTCTGTAGGCTGGGTTAACCTTATTAAAATGTCCATCCTTGATACATAGGGGACCTAGATCAAATCCTAGGATCACTACTCCCATGAGGGCTACTCTCAGAGTCTGGGATATAGTCCGAGCTAAGGTTGCAAGAGGGAACTGTTGGTCTCCCCACACCCTGTTGTAGGAGAACCCACGACTGCCCCATTTTCACTCCATTCTCGACCCAGTAGAGTGGGTCAGATTCAGTGTAAAAACTCTTGCTGATGTGGTTGGGGATGAATTGCTTAACTTTGATGACCTTAAACACAGGAAGGATCTCCCCAACTGCATGTTCTTCAGATACCTCCAGCTGCGGCATGCTTATCAGGCCCAATTCCCGCAACCCATAACCCTTGAGGTCCACCATATTGAAGCTATCTTGAGTGTCCCAGAGGAGTCTAAAACTCTCTCTGCCCTTTATTCCAATTTGGCTAGGCTGGATACCTCCAGGGTCTCCCAGGTGTTTACTATGTGGCAGAGGGATATACCTATGTTAGCGGATGATGTCTGGGAAGAGGGTGTTCAACAGTATATCCCACTGATGATCTCGGCAACGGATTGATATATTCAACTAAAGTTTCTCCATAGGGCCTACTACACCCCTAAGAGGTTAGCCAAAATAATTCTCCTTACTAGAGGTTGTGGACCCTCAAATCACAGAGTGGTCAATAGCACTTTATTGTTGTTAAATGACAGACCTCTCTCCAAGGAACTGCCCCAAACATCAACTGGATGACTCGCAATCCACAGTAAAAAGTGGTTTTCTTAATAGGGCTGATGGTGGATACTCTACACAGATTGCACAGGCTACTACTTCCGGGTCACCTGGTGTGACCCAGAAGTAGTAGCCTGTGGAATCTGCACAGAACGAGCAGCGTTGGCCCAGCTGGTGGCCTGGAGCCCGGGAGAAAGTTGCGGCCGGGAGTGGAGCATCCCGGGTTCCCGATGGAGAGTCCTAAGTGACCGGATGGGGGTTATTATTACTAGTATCAGATGAAGATATTGGTTAGGGTGCCGGTCACTTGGAGATATTGCAGATGTCTATGGTTACCTATTAAGAGTATCGCTTCTTACTGTGGATTCCGAGTCATCCAGAACAGTTCCTTAGACAGAGGTCCGCCATTTAACAACAATAAAGTGCTATTGACTACTCTATTATTCAAGGGTCCACAACCTCTGGTAAAGAGAATTCCCTCACCACAGTGGTGCCGGGATTTCACATTGAAATGGTGCTGGGATCTCCACCTTTCTAATGAACTTTTTCATGAACTTACTATTACATTATTAAGCACTGTTTTAATTTGCAATCAACAAACTTGTGCTGGCTGCTATTTTATTGCTAAATTTATGTCTGAGCACGGATATTCTGTTCTGTTTTTATATTTGCAGACTTTTGTACAATTTTTGCTGGTAGAGGAAGGGGGCAGAAATGTAATCCAGTTAGACTTTCATGGCTATTTTGAGGCAGGACTTTCCATCCTCATGTTAGAACTGCTCCCTGATGACTGGTAATCTAATAACTGTTGGAGGAATAATCAAGTAGAGCGAGAACGAGAGGTGCAGAAGTCCCAGTTCCACAGAACAGATGAGGCATCGTCAGGGAAATCCTTGCACTGCAAGTCCTCAGATACAGCTCCCTCTGCAGCAGGAACATTGCCTTAGACCTCACGGTGCAGATATACAGCTATGATGCTCAGGGCACATGTAAAGCATTAGTATTTTTAGGAGGAATTCAAGACAGAAAATACATTTTTCAGGGTGCAGACACAATTAAATATGAAGCTTGGAACAATGTAAGTAAGCATATTCCATACCTGGCCAAACCTTGCAGAAATGAAGAATCACAGTAGTAACCATCACTACTATGGTGATCCTCACTGTCTTGTGGATCATGTGCCCAAATTCTACTCAGCTGCATAGTACTACAGGGGGTTGCTTGCTTAGCATGGGAGCCATGCAGAAAAACACTTTGCATTTTCTCCGTGGATGCAAAGTGCTCTCTGATTGTAAAGGTGGAGAGGCAGGGTGGTGATATCCTAATCTCCACCTTGTCAGAATGGCACCTGAGCAGAACAAGCAGCCCCCAATGGCTCCCCCCCTAGGGAAAGGTATTTCCTAGGTATTCCAGGTATGGACTGTACTAACTTACATTAGTCCAAGCTGGACCAATATTACTACACAAGAATTTCTATGCCTGGAGTTCAGCTTTAACATTCCCAGATGTTCCCTATAATTCAGCAAATCCCAAATTTAAGAGTTCTGGTCCACTTTAACAGTTGGCCTATGTTTTTATCTAATAACTGTTTCTAGTTGTTATGCACTTTGCACTTCATTATTTGCATTACATTATTAAATAAGCCTCATTTAGGACTGAGACATATTTACTGGGGCAACACAAGGAGTAATGATGATGTGAAAAGTGCAGAACCCGTCTAAGTATGAGCAGTACCCATGAAATGTTTTTTATAAGCTTTATAACAATCATATTTTCCTGCATGAGTGATGATTTTCCATTTTTAAATTTACTTTTGTTAAATCCTATAATAATTCAAAACCACAGTCTTCTATTCTTAGTTCCGATTCACTCTTAACATACATTTAGTGACCAACTCCTTATTAAACTGCTCACTAGTCAAGGCATATCATAAAATAGGTATTATCTTTAATATCAGGCTTAGGTGTCACGATGGAGTCTAGACCTAACAACATGGGTGTTGTCTGCAAGATAATGGTTAGTTGCAAAGGACAGAATAGTGCAGGAATGGTCATTTGAACCATGGTACAACTCCTAAAAGTTGAACTATAGGCAAAAAGCTAATCCAGTGCACTAGGCGTCCAGCATCAGAAATTTGCCACCTGTACAATCCCAGCAAATCTCAGACTCTCCGCATCCCACTTTGCATGCGTGCCAACGTCACCAGATTCTCTCCTACACCTTACATCGAAAGGACATAGTCGGGGGGGGGGGGGGGGGACATGGACAAAGTCCTTAATGGGATATATTACTTTGATTAAGCATACCACCAAGGACGTTTAACCCCATATTGGTAAACAAACCTCTTTGACCTTTCTAATGTAGGTTAGTTAAGATCCATTCAGAAAAGTCAGTCCTGGCTCCACTGGATGTGAAGACACATGTGGAAGGGTCCAACTGTGTGGCCAGGTGAGACTTCTATGAATCTTCTGGTTTGTGTAATGAATAATGAACTATAACAATACAGTGGTAATCCCAAGGTATCTGTAGGGTAGTAAGACCTTTTTACAGTTCCGTAGGTGGTTCAAGTATATAGAATTACATGCAGCAGTATGCACAAGGATTGCTTTCTTAAACAGGTCATCTATGGCTTGAACAATGCCTTCTCAGATAGTATCTTATAAGGCGACAAAGGGTTCAAGGGTGCACAAATGCATATGCAGGCTGGCAGGAAGGTCCTTCTACAAACTGGGCAGTTTTCAGGAGTAACAGGACCAACCCTAAGCTGAGCCTCCTCCACAGTAACCTTCCCCTGGGCTTATCCTACCTCTCCCTAATCAGTGTGTACATTTCCCATTGTAGGTATTCTCCACACTGCAGGGCCTCCAAGATTGACCCAGAAGGGACTAAATATAGCCTCTCTGCTTCCAATATGGCTGTCCTAAGCTCAGGTGAGCTCAGTGTCCAATCAGACACAAGCTTCCCCAAGATAGCTGCCTGATGCCGAGTGAAAATGACAAATCAGACCTCTGCAAGGTTCCCCTAGGGCCAGGGTTAAGCAGCAATCATACGATTGATGTGTTTACTTCTGGTTGCAATTGTGGAAGTAAGTGAGCCATCTGTGCATCGCTGTCTCACTACCTGCTCTGCCACCCGCTTGAGCAGTAATTCCACTCACCAGAACAGTGGCAGGCACACTGAAACACCCCCTTACATATGGTGGGTATGCATTTGTCCTCTTTACACAGTTTACAATATGAGGACATATTTTTTCTTTCACATTTGGAACACTGGATTTGCAAGGGATACACTGATGGTGTATACAGGTTTAAAGATATTTAGAAGTGCACTTATTTTTTGGATTGGTTTTTATTGGTTATATAAAGCTAATATAAACTTTTGGGTGGACTGAACCTTTAACTAATTATTTTCTTTATGTGTAATGAAAGAAATCCCTGACCCTTTTGCAAAGTCGCACCACACCAAAGATGAAAGCATGATTGCTGTGCTGTTTCTGACACGCAGAGATGGGAACGTAACCTCCTGCAGGCTAACTGACCTGTCACAATTTCGTCAACAGTAGAATTTTCCTGTCAAAGACATCTGAAACCATTATTAGGACAAATCCATTTTGAACTTTCAATTGGATTTTAAGTGCTGGTTACATCTAATTATCTAGGTCACTCCCACTGTGAGCAACCCACCTCTCACTCTCATTACAAACAGGTCTCCCTCTTGGGTGGACTTCCCCTTTAAACCCACTATTTTTTAATAGCTAGTAACCCAAACTTGTTGACATGTTGGGAATTTAATACGAGCCACATGCCACTGTCATCTGTCATATATCAATGCTCTCCCCTGGCTAAGTAAATTTATAATCGGAAAACCACTGAAAATGGCCATATAATATTTGATGTTGCAGAGAGAATATGGATATAATTTCTGCTGGCAGAAAGTTATAATTTGAAATAAGCACGGCCTTTATTTTCAATATATTTCTTTCATCGTTAGCTCCATCACCAAACACATCTTCAGCCGATTCAGCAGATTAGCAGGGGAGACGGCCTCTGGTCTGTGGTATGCAGAGGACACGTGTTTTACATTATCCATATGGCCTCCAGATGTGTGTGGATTGTGAGGAGCTCAAAGATTCTCCAGATCTTCCTTCACAATGAACAAAGGTAGCCTAGCCTCCGAAGGCTCATACCTGTGAAGGCCAGGAAGCATCCTTCACCCCAGGCTATAACATTGCCCGTTCATGAGAATCCTGAAGACCTGAATATACCAGTTATTGTGTGATAATTAAATCTATCTCTCTCTATCTATCTATCTATCTATCTATCTATCTATCTATCTATCTATCTATCTATCTATCTATCTATCTATTTATCTATCTATCTATCTATCTATCTATCTATCTATCTATTGTATACAGTATCTCACAAAAGTGAGTACACCCCTCACATTTTTGTAAATATTTTATTCTATCTTTTCATGTGACAACACTGAAGAAATGACACTTTGCTACAATGTAAAGTAGTGAGTGTACAGCTTGTATAACAGTGTAAATGTGCTGTCCCCTCAAAATAACTCAACACACAGCCATTAATGTCTAAACCGCTGGCAACAAAAGTGAGCACACCCCTAAGTGAAAAATGTCCAAATTGGGCCCAAAGTGTCAATATGTTGTGTGGCTACCATTATTTTCCAGCACTGCCTTAACCCTCGTGGGCATGGAGTTCACCAGAGCTTCACAGATTGCCACTGGAGTCCTCTTCCACTCCTCCATGACAACATCATGGAGTTGGTGGATGTTAGAGACCTTGCACTCCTCCACCTTCCATTTGAGGATGCCCCACAGATGCTCAATAGTGTTTAGGTCTGGAGACATGCTTGGCCAGTCCATCACCTTGACCCTCAGCTTCTTTAGCAAGGCAGTGGTCGTCTTGGAGGTGGGCTTATGGTCGTTATCATGTTGGAATACTGCCCTGCGACCCAGACTCTGAAGGGAGGGGATCAGGCTCTGCTTCAGTATGTCACAGTACATGTTGGCATTCATAGTTACATACTTACATAGTTAGTCAGGTTGAAAAAAGACACAAGTCCATCTAGCATTCATGGTTCCCTCAATGAACTGTAGCTCCCCAGTGCCGGCAGCACTCATGCAGCCCCAGACCATGACACTCCCACCACAATGCTTAACTCTAGGCAAGACACACTTGTCTTTGTACCCCTCACCTGGTTGCCGTGACACACGCTTGACACCATCTGAACCAAAAAAGTTTATCTTGGTCTCATCAGACCACAAGACATGGTTCCAGTAATCCATGTCCTTAGTCTGCTGTCTTCAGCAAACTGTTTGCGGGCTTTCTTGTGCATTATCTTTAGAAGAGGCTTCCTTCTGGAACGACAGCCATGCAGACTAATTTGATGCAGTGTGTAGCGTATGGTCTGAGCACTGACAGGCTGACCCCCCACCAGTTCAACCTTTGAAACAATGCTGGTGGCAGCACTCATACGTCTATTTCCCAAAGAAAACCTCTGGATATGACGCTGAGCACATGCACTCAACTTCTTTGGTTGACCATGGCGAGGCGCTGTTCTGAGTGGAACCTGTCCTGTTAAACCACTGTATGGTCTTGGCCACTGTGCTGCAGCTTATTTTCAGGGTCTTGGCAATCTTCTTATTGCCTAGGCCATCTTTATGTAAAGCAACAATTCTTTTTTTCAGATCCTCTGAGAGTTCTTTGCCATGATGTGCCATGTTGAAGTTCCAGTGACCAGTATGAGAGAGTGAGAGCGATAAAACTAAATTTAACACACCTGCTCCCCATTCACACCTGAGACCTTGTAACACTAACGAGTCACATGACACCGAGGAGGGAAAATGGCTATTTGGGCCCAATTTGGACATTTTCACTTAGGGGGTACTCGCTTTTGTTGCCAGTGGTTTAGACATTAATGGCTGTGTTATTTTGAGGGGACAGCAAATTTACACTGTTATACAAGCTGTACACTCACTACTTTACATTTTAGCAAAGTCCCATTTCTTCAGTGTTGTCACTTGAAAAGTTTTACTAAAATATTTACAAAAATGTGAGCGGTGTACTCACTTTTGTGAGATCCTGTATCTATCCACTGGTGCTAGGCAGCTAGGTAAATGTAATTCTTTTTGTGCTATTCTGTAATTAGTGGAGCATTTGTTGATTGTTTTATACTGATCTGGGTCTCAAAGGCCGCAGGACTTGATTGCTTCTCCTTGCCTCCTCGCCTTCTCCAGAATATAGAAGTGGAGCAGCTCAAATGAGTAGCCTGAATATTTATGGGGTCTCAACCAATCCTTGGGGAGTGTGCCCAGTAGGTGGCTGCAGAGCCACCTGGGGTATGGAGCAGTCTTGTTTTTGTGCAGGAGGAGAAGTTCCCAGCCTGGAGGGGGCTGCTGCTCTCCCAGATGACCCAGCTGAAATTTACCTGAGCACATCGAGGTCCCAGCTATGTGAAAGCTGGGGGACCTTCTTGCTAAGAATCCCTGATGCTAAACAAGTAGATTTCACCAAAGATCTGTTCTGGAGATTTCACTAAGGAAGTGTCTGTCTGATACTGGAAGGAGGCATCCAAGTATACAGGGACTTTGTGAGTGCAGACCTGCATACAGGATCTGGGTAACTATTGCTGCTAGTCCTTGTGCACTAAACTAAGGCTTTCCTGGACTGGGACATTGCATATGATGTCCCAGTGATGTCCATTTCCTGGGTTATTATTAAAGGGACTGTTCTAGGAAGTCGCTGCAGAGTGAAGAGTGCCCTCTTATTACTGCTCAGCCGAGACGTCGGTGGATGACC
>BLSH010164837.1:384207-405291 GCA_018402905.1 Glandirana rugosa | reverse complement strand
CCCCCCCCCCCCCCCCCCCCCCTGCACATCCAAGTTACTTCAGCAATAAATATAAAAATAAATATAAAAAAATGCAACCCCTAGACTGTTTGTTGAGCCAGGAGAGTGAATGTTGCTGAGTGCCTGGCTGCTGCTGCACTAGTGAGGAGAAGAACCTGTGGAAAATCATCAGATCTTACAGGGGGTTAACACTACACATCTATCTATCTATCTATCTATCTATCTATCTATCTATCTATCTATCTATCTATCTATCTCTCTCTCTCTCTCTATCTATCTAGCTAGCTATCTAGCTATATATCTATTGGCCCCTCTGTTGGCAGCCCTGATTCACCACTAGCCCAGGCCAAGCTGACCAGGGGCACCTGCCTTACTCTCCAAGTGCAGGTCTTAGGCAGGTCATAGGCAGGGAATGCACATACTTGAATTGAGAAGTCATTCTGCCATATTGGCTGTTCATAGTCTCCAGGCTTGAGGTCTGAATACCATATATCTGAGGATTTCTTTTAATAAATGATTGTCCACACCACTAGTTTTTCTGATGCTTTATATTTGAACCATTATGAGACATTTAAAGACACAGCACATTGCCAAGGCCCCTTGCTAGTTAACCAATACTACACAGAACCTTACAAGAACTGAAGGAGTTCTGCACAGTCTTCCCATAAAATCAAACCTCTCCTGTAGCAGTCCTCAGTTTTGGTCCCTTCTAATAGAAGTGTCTAATGGCCTTCCCTAGAGGGGTATGTTCCTAGCTTCCCTGACCCTACACTAGAACACTCCTTCCCATACGTCTCTTGACCACCCCAAGAAGTCTTAATCATGCAAGGAACAACATGCAAAGTCATCCACAGCTCTTCTCCCAGCTAAATCTTCAACCTCATCCCAAAATGTTACCCAAACCAAACTATCTGCTCTTCACAAGACCTCCTGCTCTCTAGCGCCCTCATCACTTCCTATGCTCGCCTCCAGTACTTCTGCAGAGCCCCTCACATCCTCTGGAACTCCCTGCCCCAATCTGTCTGTCTATCTTCTATTCTGCCTGACTTTAGGTGATCCCTGAAAACTCATTAAAATTTCCAGGTCTGAATTTCTGCAATTCAAACAAGTTACTGGATTACAGTTTTGATACCCCTCCATCCTCCCATCCCATTCCCCCTATAAGGAGCCCTCAGTGGAAAGGATTGAGAATTAGTGGCCTGCATATTCATGTGGCTCCACATCCGGTGTTCCCAGAATACTTGGTTGCTGTCTAGAAGGTTATTTATGTAGCGGAGTACCTTGGAGTACCACAATCATTCCTCGATAGAAAACAGAAGTTGTATGCAGATAGTTTATCTGTCCATCAGTATATAAATTACATTTTACAGTGGACAATGAAATAATCAATTTAACTGTAACTTGTATATACATTTTATAAACTATTTTGCTCTGTAATGTCTGTATGAACTACTGAAGTATTCTATAAATGTTCACATTTGTTTCTTGCAGTGGAGACTGTAGTCACCATTATTACAGCTGTGCATAGTTATATACATCTGTGTGTAATATCCTCAGACAGATACATTCCATGTGCCTACGGCTTCTCCATGGCCACAAGCAAAACCTGAATTGAATATAAAAGATGCTTCAGGAATCTGTATTCATGATCAATATATATTTATAAATAGTGATTGGCATATCTGCTCGGCTTCGATTTGCCATGAGTCCATCAATTCTTGTTCCAGTGCTTGTGCTGTGTCATTTAGCCCTTTCTATCACATGAAATACCTGGATGATCCTGCCTGGCTATACCCTCCCCCCTGTAAACTGACCACGGTTTATCATGGCTGCTGAGCCCTGACACCGTGGTCAGTTTACGTGCCTCCATCATCCGCAGCCCTGCTTTGTCCTTCTTTGTCCTCCTCTCTCCCCCTCCCTCCCCGCCATCTGAGTTGGCCCACCCTTTGGAAGAATGGTCAAATCTTTCCATAGACACACTCCTAAACCTTGTGGACAGCCTTCCCAGAAGAGTTGAAGCTGTTATAGCTGCAAATGGTGGGCCAACTCAATATTGAACCCTACGGACAAAGACTGGGATGCATTAAAGTTCATGTGCATGTAAAGGCAGGCGTCCCAATACTTTTGGCAATATAGTGTGTATATATATATTTATACACAGGGCTTTTTTTCTCAGAAAATAGGTGTGGGAACTCAACCACACCCCCCTCCCCAACCCCCCCCCACACACACACACACACATCCTTCAAACTGCATCAAATATTGGGTGTGGTCCAATGTCACAAATTTCGACAGTGGAAGGATCTTAATCGGAGAACTAAATAGCGGAAGTGCATTAGGTACCAAGTGTAGAGTTCGATGGGGTTACATACAGAGTGAAGAGTTCAGGGGTGCGCTACGTAAAGAGTTTGGGGGTGCGCTATGTACATAGTGTAGAGTTCAGCCTTCTTCCACAGCTGGTTACCTCTGCATTCCCATCCACATCTCACATTAACCCCTCTTCAGCTCTGACCACTGCATGCAACCCCCCTCAACTGCCCCGTCTCCTTCCCTCCTCAAAAGCTCCACCATCTTCCACATGTTTTACTTTTGTCGCTTTATTAAGCTGAAGCACCTGGACGGCTCTAGTACCTCCCCGCACGCTTTAGATGGCTCCGCCTCTCTCACTTGCAGGGAGATCGTCCAGTGGGGTGTTGACATCAGCATGGCATTTTCATCTCCCTGGTCCCCATCCTGAACTCAGTGGGAGCCGCTCAGGAGATCAGATCTGTGGAAGCGGTTGGGAGGTGAGCTGTCCCTTGTTAACACAGAAGCCGGACTTCTGGGTTTACATGTGATAATGGTGAGCAGGGAGGAGAGGGCCAGAGCCCGAGGTGGGGGATATATTTTGTGTGGCCACCATTACTTTACAGCACTGCCTCAACCATCTTGGGCACTGGAGTCTTCTTCCACTCCTCCATGACGCCATCACAGAGCTGGTGGATGTTAGAGACCTTGCGCTCATCCACTTTCTGTTTGAGGATGCCCCACAGATGCTCAATAGGGTTTAGGTCTGGAGAGATGCTTGGTCAGTCTATCACCTTTACCCTCAGCTTCTTTAGCAAGGAAGTGGCCATCCTGAAGGTGTCTTTGGGGTCGTTATCATGTTGGAATACTGCCCTGCGGCCCAGTCTCTGAAGGGAGGGGATCATGCTCTGCTTCAGTATGTCACAGTACATGTTGGCATGTTTGGTACCCTCAATGAACTGTAGCTCCCCAGAGCCAGCAGCATTCATGCAGCCTCAGACCATTACACTCCCACCACCATGCTTGACTGTAGGCAAGACACGCTTGTCTTTGTAATCCTCACCTGGTTGCTGCCACACACGCTTGACGCCATCTGAACCAAATAAATTTATCTTGGTCTCATCAGACCACAGGACTTGGTTCCAGTAATCCATGTCCTTAGTCTGCTTGCCTTCAGCAAACTGTTTGCGGGCTTTCCTGTGCATCATCTTTAGAAGAGGCTTCCTTCTGGGACGGCAGCCATGCAGACCAATTTGATGCAGTGCGCGGCGTATGGTCTGAGCACTGACAGGCTGGCCTGCCCCCCCTTCAACCTCTGCAGCAATACTGGCAGCACTCATACGACAACCTCTGGATATGACGCTGAGCACGTGCACTCAACTTCTTTGGTTGACCATGGCAACGCCTGTTCTGTGTGGAACCTGTCTCCTGTTAAACCGCTGTATGGTCTTGGCCACCGTGCTGCAGTTCAGTTTCAGGGTCTTGGCAATCTTCTTATAGCCTATGCCATCCTTATGTAGAGCAACAATTCTTTTTTTCAGATCCTTAGAGAGTTCTTTGTCATGAGGTGCCATGTTGTACTTCTAGTGACCAGTATAAGAGAGTGAGAGCGATAACACCAAATTTAACACATATGCTTCCCATTCACGGCTGAGACCTTGTAACAGTAACGAGTCACCTGACACCGGGGAGGGAAAATGGTTAATTGGGCCCAATTTGGACATTTTCATGTAGGGGTGTACTCACTTTTGATGCCAGCGGTTTAGACATTAATGGCTGTGTGTTGAGTTACTTTGAGGGGACAGAAAATTTACACTGTTATACAAGCTGTACACTCACTACCTCACTACTTTACATTGTAGCAAAGTGTCATTTCTTCAATGTTGTCACATGCAAAGATATAATAAAATGTTTATAAAAATGAGGGGTGTACTCACTTTTGTGAGATACTCTATATATATATATATATATATATATATATATATATATATATACATATATATACTGTATATGCCAAACAACAAGGACAAGGACTTTACATCTGTAAGAGCAACATTGCAAATGCACAAATCCTTTAAATAACAGGATTAGGGGACACCTTGAAGCTGTAGGTTGTGTTACAGAACAGTCCGATTTTCACAGACACTCTCAACAAAAATTTACACTGTCAGTGCAAATTTGGCTGTGGATGGATCTTTTTTTGTTTCGTGGGTTTACCTGAGTAGTACCCCCAGTGGCATCTGGTGCTAGAGGAGTTTGGGGGGGCATGGGCGGCCCCCTCCAGGTCCGCACTAACCCTATGGCGTAGCTTCTCTGGACTGTCCGATGCCGCAGCTTCCGTCTTCACCCTGTCTTGTTTTTGGGTTCTGTTTGACCGAGAAGCCGGAAGCTGATGCCTATTCGCTAGCATCGCAGGGTGGGATGACAATATAAAACTGGCCAATTGGGACCTCGGGATGTGGTCATGTGCCTATGAGGGGGTGATGGACCTTGTAGAAACCTATTGGTCTGGTGCCCTGCACAGATGGTGCGAGTGGGGGGAGCGGCGCTCCTTGTGGACCGGCCACCACTGAGTACCACTCTGGATTGTTTTCTAGACAGCAGTAGAGCTGTGGCTGTTAGGCATTTAGGACATGATACTGCCGCATCCTGAATGTCTGTTTTCCCCCCCTAAATAGGGGTTTTAAAGAGGTTGTATACAGCCATCTAACATTTCTACTTATAGGTAAGCACAGAATAAGGCTTACCTGTAGGTACTGTAAATATCTCCTAAACGTGCGCCGTTTAGGAGATATTTATTGGGTACTGTGCCGATGATGTTATCGGCACATGCGCTCTGAAGGCACGGGCATAGGTGCCATTCCTACCGTGCTCCGTGACGTGACTGGCGGCTCCCACGCGCGGGAGGGATGTCACGCGGCTCCGGCCAGTTACACAGGCGGAGTCTGCAGCCCCAGAAGAAAGATAGGCAAAGATGGATGTGGCCTCCAGCGGGGACAGTGCAGGCTTCATTTGCAGGTAAGTATCACATAATGTGCTAATATGTGATGCATACTAGCACATTATGCCTTTCCTTTGCAGGGAAGGGGAAAGAAAGAAAAACCCTGATGGGTTTACTTCCTCATTAAATGCGAATACTGCAACACAACCACAAGGCAAGTACTTGGCTTGCGGTTGCAACATGGCCCCAATTGCTTGAAAGGGTCTTGTTTGGTGGCTGTACTGCCTGCTGAATGCAACCTGCTGTATCAATTCTGCCACACTGCAATCACAGTAATGTGTACAAACATGGCCGCTGGCCATCATAACTATTGGCTGGGTGGTTGGGCAGAAGTAAAATGGAGGCTCAGCCACCTACTTTTATTGCCAGTGCAGTGATGGCTTCCTGTCCAATTAGGACATACCTGAGCCCATCATTAGTAAGAGACCTGCTTTGGCCGTCAGATTATTTGGCTCAGGACATAAAGGCGATTGATGATTTATTTTCATGGCTCTGTCCAATATCCAGAAATGAGGAATAATCCCCTTAAGGCTTATTCACATGTGAGTTAAAAATGCAGCATATAGATGAATACAGCATCTAGTCTTATTTGGGTCTCTGCACAGCAGTATACAAATCTATAGGCCCATTCAGACATAATCAGCACTGCTGGTGACGTATTGTTGATATTGATGTGTCGGTCTTGAGGATTTGGCTCAGTCAAGGAAGATAAAGAAAATGTTTTGTTTCGTTTTTGAGGCTTGTGTATTAAATAGTAACAAAATGTGGGACTTATTTACATGATGGGGGTTATTATTGGGTCCACTGACACCATGATGAGGGTTATAACTGTGTTCACTGACACCATGATGAGGGTTATTACTGGTGTCCACTGACACCATGATGAGGGTTATTACTATGTTCAATGACACCAATGCTGGGGGTTATTGTACACCCACTTCTTCAGTGTACATTGTAATACAAAATATGCTGCAAAAAATGCAGTAAGACCATTATTTTTGGTGCGTTGAGGTGTAAAAATGCGCTATTGTGTGGTCCTCTGGAAGTGTTGAGGGAGGCCCTCTAGAAGTTCTACTCTAGCAATAGGCACTCTACATTGAACAAGGTTCACAAGGACTGTCATAGGAAGTGAGTAAGATGAATAACACAACAATGCAGGTCAAAAGTTTATTTTCCCTTCTAGAACTAAAAATGAAATGCAGAAAAATAAACTTTCATGTTTGGTTTACTTCTGAAAGTGGAAAAGGTTAATTTTCTGTGACCCGGAATTTCCATCCTCGCCACCAACAAGAAGAGGTGTCACTGTGGGGAGCCCGGCTTTCCCCCAATCTCATTCCTGTAACTGAACAGAAGGTCTGTGGCTTTCTCTGCGGCACCACAGCATTAGACAACATCTCCGATGTGTGCGCTGACCACAGACTTTGTATATCTATACCTTGTGTGCTCGCAATTTCATCATTTTATCTAATGATCAGCTGAAGAGAATCATATTTACCACTTCTTTCAATCTTTCTTTCTTTTTTTTTTCTTTCTTTCTCTCTTTCCTTCCTTCCTTTTCATGACATCCCTAACATCTATTAAACACTGAGTTTTCTTTCTTTTTTTTTCTTTCTTTCTTTTTTTCTTTCTTTTTCTTTCTTTCTTTCTTTCTATCTTTTTCTTTCTTTCTTTCTTTCTTTCTATTTTTCTTCCTTTCTTTCCTTCTTTCTTTCTTTCCCTCTCTCCTTCCTCTTTCTTCCTTCCCTCTCATGACATCCCTAACAACTATTAAATACTGAGTTCTCTCTCTTTTTCCCCTCTATCATTCTCTCTATACCTTGTGTGCTCGGAATGTCATAATTTTATCTAATGATCAGCTGAAGAGAATCATATTTACCACTTCTTTGAATCTTTCTTTCTTTCTTTTTTCTTTCTTTTTTTCCTTCCTTCCTTTTCATGACATCCCTAACCATTGGCGTCTGCAGAAGTTTTTTCAGGGGGGGAGCATCATTTTAAGGTCACCCATGCTCTGCCCCTTTTTGACAATGTCATTATCACATTATCACGGTCAGAGACCGCAGTCATTGTACAGGAAACAGTCAGAGACTGCAGACATGGTAGAGGAGACGGTCAGAGACTGCAGACATGGTACAGGAGACGGTCAGAGACTGCAGACATTGTACAGAAGACGGTCAGAGACTGCAGACATAGTACAGGACATGGTCAGAGACTACAGACATGATACAAGAGACAGTCAGAGACTACAGACATGATACAAGAGACAGTCAGAGACTGCAGACATGATACAAGAGTTGGCCAGAGACTGCAGACATGATACAAGAGATGGTGAGAGAGTGCAGACGTGATACAAGAGATGGTGAGAGACTGCAGACATGATACAAGAGATGGTGAGAGACTGCAGATATGATACAAGAGATGGGGAGAGACTGCAGAGATGATACAAGAGATGGTGAGAGAGTGCAGACATGATACAAAAGATGGTCAGACACTGCAGACATGATACAAGAGATGGTCAGAGACTGCAGACATAGTACAGGAGACATCAGAGACTGCAGACATGATACAGGAGATGGGCAGAGACTGCAGACATATTACAGGAGACAGTCAGAGACTGCAGACATAGTACAGGAGACGGTCAGAGACTGCAGACATGATACAGGAGACGGTCAGAGACTGCGGACATGGTACAGGAGACGGTCAGGGACTGCAGACATGGTACAGGAGACGGTCAGAGACTGCAGACATGGTACAGGAGACGGTCAGAGACTGCAGACATGGTACAGGAGACGGTCAGAGACTGCGGACATAGCACAAGAGATAATCAGAAACTGCATACATAGCCCAAGAGACTGTGAGAAACTGCATACACGGCTCAAGATGATAAGGACCTAGTGGGGAACCCCAGATTCCGGGGGGGGGGGCAAACGCCCCCCCCCTTGCGCCTACCTGCGGATGCCCATGTCCCTAACATCTATTAAACACTGAGTTTTCTTTCTTTCTTTCTTTTTTCTTTCTTTCTCTCTTTCTTTCTTTCTTTTTCTTTCTTTCTTTTTTTATTTCTTTCTCTCTTTCTTTCTTTTTTTCTTTCTCTCTCTTTCTTTCTTTTTTTTTCTTCCTTTCTATCTTTCTTTGTTTTTCTTTCTTTCTTTTTTTCTTTCTTTTTTTCTTTCTCCCTCTCTTTCTTTCTTTCTATCTTTCTTTTTTATTTTCTTTCTTCCTTTCTATCTTTCTTTCTTTTTCTTTCTTTCTTTTTTTTTCTTTCTTTCTTTCTTTCTTTCTTTCTTTCTTTCTTTCTTTCTTTCTTTCTTTCTTTCTTTCTTTCTTTCTTTCTTTCTTTCTTTCTTTCTTTCTTTCTCTCTCCTTCCTTCCTTCTTCCCTTTCTTCCTTCCTTTCATTCTTCCCTCCTTCTCATGACATCCTTAACAGCTATTAAACGCTGAGTTCTCTTTCTTTTTCCCCTCTATCATTCTCTCTCTTTCTTTCCCTCTCTCTCTAAAGTGCTTACATCACAATGTCCCCATCCCACTCCTACAGACATCCTCCAGAATCACGTGTGCTCAGACAGCAAATGGGTCACCATGACAATGGAAATCACATGACTAGTATATTGCATAATTTCTGGCTGCCATGACCTTCACACACTTCTCACCTTACCCGCCTTATAATAAATAAGACACCACCACAAATGATTGGAGTTTAAATGGCCATAGCAGCCTTTTATTAACAAAAGACACAATTCAACAAAATACCACTTTATTACATTGCATGAAAACTAAACTGTTAAACCCAACCTGCAATAATATATACTTTCTTCAATCCAGGTATTTGGAGGCAAGCATGGTCTACCAAATCGGCTGTATCAAGCACCATGTTCTACCCCACGGCCCCCAGCCGCAATTACACCGACTAAGGGACAAATAGTTACCATCCGATACAGCCCAAATACCCATCTTGGCATACTGCCATCACCTCTATGGGAAGGTACCCATACCAAAGATGGGCCCATCCCATCCTTTTCCACGGACCATTTTGACCATGCCCACCTCCAAAAAACCTGCGACCCCTGACACAGAAGTCCAAATGAGAAACCTCACACTTGGGCGGCCCGCCACAAACGAAACACTCTCTCAATACTCTCCTGCAAACCCAAACATGATAACGTTCAGGTGGACACCATTCCCCTTCAAGTAGAGCCAATTCTCACTCTCCAATTCCAAATGGCGCAAAGCTAGGCCACCGTTCCTGAGAAAAAATTTCGCTACCTCCTTATTGACTTTAATTCTGCCCTTATTGACCCTTTCCACCAAGCACGCTACGCGCCAGGCAGCTCTGCCGACGATGTCGGACCACACCACAATGGTGTCCGGGAACAAAGATCTTAAGCGCAGAAAACCTAGCTTAACATCCCTTATTAATTCCTGTGCAGCACGAAGCCCAAGATCGTTGCCCCCAACATGCAACACCAAGATGTCCAGGGGTCTATCCAACCTGGCATATTGATGTACTTCTGGCAGCACCCGGGACCACAGCATGTCCAGGACACCGATAAATCTCACATTGGTTGTACCCCGGGGAAACCCCAACTGAGTATCCACACCAAGCACTCTTTCTCTGAAAAACACAAACATTTTGGAATCACAAGCAACACATAAAGACCAGGGCACAATTGGACACAGACAAATGGAACAGTGAGCCAGAACAACATGAGACTGAAAACAGTAAAAAACAAAAACGAGACAACCAACCAGGCTACCCAACGCGCTTAAGAACCTTATGACTCAGGCCCCACCTGGCCACCTCCGTGGCTGCCCCAATCCTAAAGGAATGGGAAGCAAAGTCCATCGGAATAAAACCAGCAGACCTAAGACACTTCCTGAAGATTGAAATAAACTGGAAGCGTGACAACACAGAACAGTCTGCGTGCACCAACAAAGGCCCCGGCCCCACTGGCCTGACCTTCAACCAGGCACTAATGGCCACAACCGGGCACGCCACAGAACCGGGGACCCGCCCGAGCTTGACCAGAGCCCCACGGCCACTTTGATCCATCTTGGACTTCCGAATGAACAAAGAGACCCTGTCCCCCTGAACCGTAACATCTGAAGCCTCAAGCCCACCCCCCGACTCGGGTAGAAGGACTCACCAGTTCCCCAACCCACAGGGCCCCAAAAAAGGCCAGAATAAAAGCAGTCCGGAAAAGAGACGTTTCAATAGATGAAGAGCAAATCCTCAGCAGGTGCTCCAAGAGGACACCCAGCATATCAAAAGAAACTGGATGGCGAGCATCCTGAACCTTCCTGCCCTTCCGTTAACCACGCAAGGCTTTCTTTACCAAGAATGATTTCGTAATGTCTGACAACCCCCGAAAGCTGAAACAGAAGCCCCAGGCCCGCCATCTTGCAATTGAGCGAAGAAATCGCAAACCCTTCCTCGAAATTCTTACCGATAAAGTATAATAACACATGTAAATGATCCTCCTCAAGAAAGCAACCCCCCACTGGACTTACCAACTCCTGCCATTCATGCCATATCCTTTCGTACGCTCTCCATTTGGCCGCACATACCGACTGCAGGATCAACCCTTCAGCGATGGCAAGGCGACTTCCCATAAGTGACTGGGGCAATGAATTCCGAGCTGCTCTGCTTCCGGTGCCAACCGATGGAATTTTTCCCACTGCAGGCAAGGAAGGGCATCGGCCATAGTATTAGTCACCCCAGGCACATGGATAGCATACTCTGCTGTCCCAACTGCAACTGACCCAGAGTCCCCATCCTCAATACCCTAGGAACACCGCCCTGCCGCACCATGCCTCACCCTGCACTAGCCCAAACATTTGCAACTTTAAATCTGCCCAGCAACAGCCTGACCTGCAAACACAGTCATGCCGGCCTTACTCTAAATGATGGGTATCCTGATCCAGGCCTGTTCTTTCAATTTAATAGCGCCCGTTCAAATCAATGCGACGCAACTGTGATGTGACTCTGGGGAAGGGGGCGTACTACTTTGCTGCGATGCAGTGCGATTTTAAAAAAATGCATCTACATGTGTTTTCATGCAATTCCGGTGTGTTTTTCCCCCAACTACTTTCCTTCTCCTCCAGAAATCGCAATAGTATAAAAATCATATCACAAATGTGTCAAAAACGCACCAAGGCATACTGCAGTTGCACTGCATAGTCGCATTGGAAATCTCAATTGTGCTAGTGTGATCCAGACCTTAGATATTCAGGCCAGTTTTGCACTGTTGTAGTGTACATTATTGCAGTTTTCAACAATGCACGTTATGTGTGTTGGTGCAGTGCTATTTATTTTGAATGATATCCCTATGGCCCTTCCCAACACCCCTGCCTTGTTAAAAATGCTGCATGTATTAACACAATGCATGCCATCGCCAAACATTTGTTAACGGCTCCTCAACATAATTACAAAGTGATTGTGATAAGATTTCATTTGTTGTTATGTCATCATTTCAGTGTGGTTAAGCAAAAATGCTGTGTTAATTAAAAACATCAGCTTGCTACTTCCCAGCAGCTCATATATAATTTTCAAATGAAACAACTGTGGGAAACTTGGATGTTCTGTACTGTATAATATACATTTCTATGCTTTTATGCCTTTTGGCGTTTTAAATAATATGTAAATTTAATAAAATATTTTGCATTTTTATATATTTTGTGTGCTGTGTTCTAAGAGGCATATTTAAATTCCCGCTTCCATCCGGTTTCTCCCTTTTTCATGTTTAACCCCTTGTCAGCTACTGTCATTAGTACAATGACAGTGCATATTTTTAGCACTGATCACTGTATTAGTGTCACTGGTTCCCACAAAATGTCACAAAGTGTCAATTAGTGTCCAATTGGCTGCCGCAATATCACAGTCCTGCTATAAGTCACTGATCACCGTCATTACTTTTTTTTTTCTTTTTAACAATCAAAGGTGCTTTATTGAAAATTCACAGGATATTACAAGTATGCAGAGTGCCACAATGACAAAGCAGATTGCTTAACAGTAGGAACATCGATCAGCTGAATACAGCATTACAGGTTGAATAATATTTCAATCAAAAGAACAACTCCAAGTGAAGCCTCACAACGATCGCCGCCATTACTAGTATACAAAAAAAAAATGAATAAAAATTCTATAAATATATCCCATAGATTGTAGACACTATAACTTTTGCATAAATAAATCAACATACGCTTATTGGGATTTTTTTGTACCAAAAACATGTAGCAGAATACATATTGGCCTACATTTATGGAGAAATTAGATTTTTTTTATTTTTTTATTGGATATGTTTTATAGCAGTAGTAAAAAATATTGTTTTTTTTTCAAAATCAGTGGTCTTTCTCTGTTTATAGTGCAAAAAATAAAAGACGCAGAGGTGATCAAATACCACCAAAAGAAAGCTCAATTTGTGGGGAAAAAAAGGACATACAGTCAGGTCCATAAATATTGGGATATCTACACAATTCTAATCTTTTTGGTTCTATACACCACCACAATGGATTTGAAATGAAACAAACAAGATGTGCTCTAACTGCAGACTTTCAGCTTTAATTTGAGGGTATTTACATCCAAATCTGGTGAACGGTGTAGGAATTACAACAGTTTGTATATGTGCCTCCCACTTTTTAAGGGACCAAAAGTAATGGGACAATTGGCTGCTCAGCTGTTCCATGGCCAGGTGTGTGTTATTCCCTTATATCCCATTTACAAGGAACAGATAAAAGGTCCAGAGTTAATTTCAAGTGTGTTATTTGCATTTGGAATCTGTTGCTGTCAACTCTGAATATGAGATCCAAAGAGCTGTCACTATCAGTGAAGCAAGCCATCAGTAGGCTGAACAAACAAACCCATCAGAGAGATAGCAAAAACATCAGGTGTGGCCAAATCAACTGTTTGGAACATCCTTAAAAAGAAAGAACTCACCGGTGAGCTCAGCAACACCAAAAGACACGGAAGACCACGGAAAACAACTGTGGTGGATGACCGAAGAATTCTTTCCCTGGTGAAGAAAACACCCTTCACAACTGTTGGCCAGATCAAGAACACTCTCCAAGAGGTAGGTGTATGTGTGTCAAAGTCAACAATCAAGAGAAGACTTCACTAGAGTGAATACAGAGGGTTTACCACAAGATGTAAACCATTGGTGAGCCTCAAAAACAGGAAGGCCAGATTAGAGTTTGCCAAACAACATCTAAAATAGCCTTCACAGTTCTGGAACAACATCCTATGGACAGATGAGACCAAGATCAACTTGTGCCAGATTGATGGGAAGAGAAGAGTATGGAGAAGGAAAGGAACTGCTCATGATCCAAAGCATACCCCCTCATCAGTGAAGCATGGTGGTGTTAGTGTCATGGTGTGGGCATGTATGGCTGCCAATGGAACTGGTTCTCTTGTATTTATTGATGATGTGACTGCTGACAAAAGCAGCAGGATGAATTCTGAAGTGTTTCGGGCAATATTATCTGCTCATATTCAGCCAAATGCTTCAGAACTCATTGGACGGCGCTTCACAGTGCAGATGGACAATGAAGCATACTGCGAAAGCAACCAAAGAGTTTTTTAAGGGAAAGAAGTGGAATGTTATGCAATGGCCAAGTCAATCACCTGACCTCAATCCGATTGAGCATGCATTTCACTCGCTGAAGACAAAACTGAAGGGAAAATGCCCCAAGAACAAGCAGGAACTGAAGACAGTTGCAGTAGAGGCCTGGCAGAGCATTACCAGGGGTGAAACCCAGCGTCTGGTGATGTCTATGCGTTCCAGACTTCAGGGTTGTAATTGACTGCAAAGGATTTGAAACCAAGTATTAAAAACTGAAAGTTTGATTTATGATTGTTAATCTGTCCCATTACTTTTGGTCCCTTAAAAAGTGGGAGGCACATATACAAACTGTTGTAATTCCTACACCGCTCACCTGATTTGGATGTCAATACCCTCAAATTAAAGCTGAAAGTCTGCAGTTAAAGCACATCTTGTTTGTTTCATTTCAAATCCATTGTGGTGGTGTATAGAACCAAAAAGATTAGAATTATGTCGATGTCCCAATATTTATGGACCTGGCTGTATATTTTATTTGGGTACAGCGTCTCACGGCCACGCAGTTGTCAGTTAACCAGTTGCCGACCTCCCGCCGTGGCTTGATGGAGGCAACTTGATTCGATATTGCATATCGCCGCCAGGTGACGGCGGCTGCGAGATTGCACACTGTGGGCACGCTTGCACGCTCACTGTGTTCCAGGGGGACCAGGGAGTGGGTAAGATGGACTCAATGTCTGCCGGTTACCCGCGATTGTCCCCCCGGAGTGAGAGAACGGAGGTCCGTGTATGTAAACACGGATCTCCGTTCTGACAGAGGGGGAAGGGATGTGATCGCAGGCTCCATACAGTTAGAACACACTGGGGGAACACAGTTAACCCTTAGAGCGCCCCCTACAGGTTAACCCCTTCACTGCCAATGGCATTTACACAGTAATCAGTGCATTTTCATAGCAATAATCACTGTATAAATGCCATTGGTTCCAAAAAAGTGTCAAAATGGTACGACATGTTCACTGCAATATCGCAGTACCGCTAAAAATCACAGATCACCGCCATTACTAGTAAAAAATAATAAAAAAACCCATAAATGAATTCTTATCATTTGTAAATGCGACAACTTTTGCACAAACCAAACAATAAATCCGATTGCAATTTTTTTTACCAAAAATATGAGGAAGAATATAAATCGGCCAGAACCGATGAGAAAAAAAAAATATTTTTTTTATATTTATTTTTTGGATTTGTATTATAGCAAAAATTAAGAAATATTTTTTTTTTTTCAAAATTGTCCTCTTCTTTTGTTTATAGCGGCGATCAGAAATGACGCAGAGGGGATCAAATACCACCAAAAGAAAGCTCTATTTGTGGGGAAAACGTCGCACGGCCGCGCAATTGTCAGTTAAAGTAACGCAGTGCCACATCACAAAAAATGGCCTGGTCATGAAGGGTAAATCTTCTGGAGGTCAAGTGGTTAAAGGATCAGTCCACCCGAGTCTGGTATTTTAGTTTTTGGTAGATGCTAGAGAGTTAATCCACCTAACAGTTCCTAAAACCTTATTTACACACGTGGGGTGAGACTGGCAGGTGACACCATGAATCCTTCTACCATTTCATCACATATGGTGCGCCAATGATCACATGTGGAGTGTGTCTGCGCTGTGATAAGTCTGACAGGTCCTGATCTGATTCTCTAGTCACTGCATTCAGTGTGCGGAGCTAAATGCCAAATGTGCATCAATCATATGAAAAAAAAATTGCAATGCAATGACATGGAAAAAAGATGCGTCTGCCTGGTAGTTACTGTTGAAATGGCATTTTCCAATATATTACATGAGGCAAACCTGTGCTTGGTCCATTACAAAGCCTCACTCTCTATAGCTTATACATCCCACAGCACTGAAATGTGCAAACCACATTGAAGCTAAGCAAGTCATAATCCTTAATAAATTATTTATTCATTTATAATTAAAAGGTAACTCCAATTTTAAACACTTTTTTTTGCTAGGCTAATGAGCCAGGACATCAAAAATATACAAAATATCTGTTCCATATATTATTTTATTACATTTAATTAAGATACCCAATAGTCTAATATGCACAGGGTGTCAGTGTCCAACAGTTAAAAATAGGAATGAGTTTGGTACAAACGCTCAAACATTTGCTCATTTGGCAGGAGCTGAGCATCGTATGTAGTAGCAGTATTTCTACTGATTCTATATATGACATGTAGCACCGTCTAGGTAGGTAGGTGCTAGAGTGAGGATTTTTCTGCCAGAGTAGGAAAATTTAGGCAGGCCAAGCTGGTGGCTAGGCCTGTTTGTTTTCATTCTGGGCTGGGAGTGGCTCAGGGTAGGGCTGGGTGACTCACAGGTGGTGTCATCAGAACCTCCCACTTCTTTCCAGAAGCTTCTGGAGTTTTCTGGAAAGAGAGGTGGAAACGGGAGGTGTAGCCACCTGGCGTAATTTAGGGAGCCTACCTGGATTGGCAGGGAGCAGGCTTCCTTAAATACCCAGGGTCAGCCTAGCTGAGGGGGAGTTGTCGGGTGGAAGAGATGGAGTGAGTGAGCGTGGAGGCTGTCAGGGCCAACAGGGGACTCCCCAGCTGGGGGGGGGGGTGACCTTGGGCCTGGGCTTGGGTGCATTCAGGAGGAGAGAGGAGATCCTGGTACAGAAGCACAGAGAGCAAGGAGAGGACAGCGAGAGACAGTACTGCTAAGAGCTCCAGAGAGGACAACTGGTCGCAGCTTGGAGGGCTGGTGAGTGAGGCACATTTGGGAGGACTGGGGAGGCATGCCTGAGAGAACTGGCAGTGGACAGAGGTCATTGCAGCCAGGCTGGCTGGCAGGGCCTGAAGAGAGCTATCTGGGTTGGTAGCTGAGTAGAGGACAGCTAGCATCTGAACTATTTCTACACCACAGGGGCCCAAGGCCCCTGCCCGCAAAAGGCAGACCACTGAGGTCTGGCAAAGTTAGTGTCAGGCCTAACCATGCGGTGCTAGTTAATCTGGAGGAGTAACAGTCTGCAGCAAGTGAGGTGCTGGAGGAGTAACGTTTTGCAGCAAGTGAAGTGCTGGAAGAGTAAAGGAAAGATGTCTTAAAGTGGTTGTTAAGCCATTTGTATAAAAATCTCCCATTCCACATGGTCCACGCTTACCTCCCACTGTGCTGCCTGATCATCAACAGGCCATGGAATGGACGGCCCCGGCCCACTGGGCAAATGCCCTGTCTACCCTATGGCCAGTATGGGCCTGGGTCCATTGTTGCTGGGGGAAATCTATTGTTGCTTGGGCAGGGTCTGTTGCTGCTGACTGCAGGGGATCTATTTTACTGCTTCTCTTATTATTACCACATTATTACCACATTCCATACAAAATGATACTTGGGGAGTGGAATGAAGAAATGGTGCTCGGAGATGGGTGGGGCAAGAATTGACACAAAAAGGGGGAATCCCTGCACCCATTAAGAAAAAACCCTGGTCACCACCATCCCTGCCCTTCCCCTTCAGGGAGCTGTCATTCGGCTGAGTAGCATCAGGATCGGCCAGCGGCCATCATGATTGATTTTTTTTTACACCACCTTGCCTATTAGCCCAGAAAATGGGCACTTTTTTTTTTTTTTTTTAATTTGATAGATTTGGCTCCCATCAATTTCAGTGGGGTTCGAGTTCAGCGTCCAAACTTCTTTGGACTGAACCCAAGGCGGCTTGGCTTGTCCCCAGTCTACAAGTCAAACAGACAGGGCATTACATTGTCAACACACAAAACCACTACAGCACTAAAGGGTAGGGAGCCAGCTGCAGATATGCATTACAACCATGAAGCAGTCTCTCTTGCTAGCTTCATACTTCCATAGGTGACCAGGTAGACTCCAGGCCTTGCTGTCCTATTCAGATATAGGGGATCCTAAGAACTACACGACAAGAAGCAAAAAGGGCGCACCAGCCTTGTACATGATCTTGGGTACCAGTTATTAAAAAATAAATACAAATTGTTATATTCACAAACAACACTGAAAATTAGGCTCATAAATGTTAGGAAACCAGCCTCACTTGTAGCCTCGAGCAGTATCTCTAGGCAGACACAAGTGACATTACATGGCAGAAGAAAGAGTGAATGCATTTCAAGGGAATACTCTTTTCCTTATGGCATTACATTACAGCATTACATTGTGCCTACCTAGTGTAGGACACCCTCCTAGGGTTGGCTGATTAACTTGGTTTCCCCACTCCTGCACAACCAAGCACACCAAATTTTTACAGACACTCCAGAGAGTCAGAGAACAGTCCGTTATTTTGTTATTTATTGAGGGATAATAACTTGGATAAGGATGGGAGGTTATGGGATGCCCACTTGACTTCAGCAACAACTTCAGAGACATCTTCCTATATACCATCTATATACAGTCTCTTCAACTTTCCTCCTGCACACACTTGCTTGCGCCAGCTGAATCACTGCAGGTTAATCTGAAAGGCTCTCAGTCAGATTGTTAGCAATAGCCCTTTAGGGCCCGGTCACACAGGGGCGATCCAACTTAGGCAGGCTTTTATTTATTGACCAGTATTATAATTGCCTATTGTTGTTTCTCCCACCCCCACCCCTCCTCCATACCAGTCATTGTTGCCAGATATACTTTGCCTAAGTTGTCACATATCCTTTGCTCCTTTGCTCATTGTTGTCTTTTACATCCCTCGCCTCTTCCTCCCCACATCCCTCTGTCTCATCTCCAATTTGTCATCAGACCATCCAAGTTGACGCCCTCTTGCTCTCCTCTCCTTCTACAATTACCACTGGGTCACCAGGACCTAATTTCTCTTAGAGGAGCTGCCTTCATACATCATATGCCAGTCACTTTACATTCCTCCCAACACACTAGGGCCGTAGTTATAAACTCCCTCTTAACTTTAGGAAACTTACAGCGCAACTTCATGCCAGGCGACTTTGCCTATGGCCAATCAGAGAAGGGAGGGAGGGGGTTGCCCCAGATAAATTCCATTCTTTTTCACTGTAAATTTGCTTCCATGTAGATGGGGGATCCGACTTGGAGGCGACTTCTATTGAATTCTATGGGCAAAAGTCGGATAGAAGTCGCCTTGAAGTCGTGCAGGAACATTTTCTGAAGTCGGAACATCTTCAGTAGTGTACATTAAGACAGCTCCCATTCACTTCAATGGGATTTCAGATGTCAAGCGACTTGGGGCTACTTGAGGCAACTCGAGTTGGAGTGCAAGTCACCCCTGTGTGAACGGGCCCGTACAGGCAGCAATTCGCAGTCCCTTGTTGTGTAGCATAAAATGTAGTGAAATAGCTTGTGACTTCTCTTCTGGGGCTACTGATCCCAGCACCACCTGTTCAACTGCCAACCCACCTGACTGCAGAGGCCCCTTTCACCAGCCCTTGGGGCTAACTCTCACAATAGCCCACCTGGCTAACTGTCAGGAGATCTCCCAAGGAAGGGATGAAGACCTGGCACAGCGCTGTCTACGGGGGATACTGGCTACATGTGGCAGTATCCCTCTTGTTAGTCCCCAGCAGTGCTGATCTATTCACTCTGTCCTCTCTTGCTCTCATGCCTCCAGGAAGGGCTTCCTCCCACGTGTTCCAGCACCTGAGCCCGGCCCAAGGCAGGACACCCCTGCCCCAGACTAGGTGACACAGCCTCCTCAACACTGTATCTCCAACTTCCAACTGACTGCCCTGCTGGAATGGCTCACTGCTATTTATGAGGTAAGCTCTGCCACCTGCTGAGCAACTACTGAGAATTGGCTGATAAATATTCTAGGCAGCTCCTCCTAACCTCCGCCCACTAGCTCTAGGACATTCTCCAATGTCCCAGAAACAGGGGGAGGCACCAGAGGAGCTGTCAAGATGAGTCACCCAGCCCTAACTCACTGAACCCTGACCCAGATACCATAGCTCAGGCTTAGCCCTGAGCTAAACTAAAATTGACCTACTCTAAACTCTAATACATCCTACAGTACTTCTAGAACACATTAGAAGGTGCTACACTAGCAACAAGCTAAATTCTAATTCTCATCTGGCCCTGTTTAAACTGTAATAAAGTAATACATGTAATATGTATAGTATTTACAGAATTGATTCTTTTGTTGTACTGGCTCAATGTATAAACTTAGGTACAAACGTGTATAAAAGTAGAATTATCCTTTAATCAAGTATAGACTTCAGAGCTGTAAAAGCCTCTATTACTTTGTGCTTTGTCCCCATTGCTAGTATTTCATCATTTTCTAGGTGATTTATGTGCTAAAGTTGTCAATATAGTTGAGATAATTAGAATTTATGCCAGTGATCTCGCCACGTACCATGCATAGCTACTTTGCTTTTAAGCGGAGGTGGTCTTTAAATTTTGTTTACAGAACAGAATATTCTTTTAAGTTCTCTGCATGGCAAACCTTTTTCTTCTTTTATAGAACACAGGCAGCCACCAACAAATGCTTCTCCTTGTATTACAAACACATTAGTAGAGCTCAGCTTCCCAGGAGCCGAGCCAGCTGGATAGTAAAGATTCCATTGAAGAATGAAGTTTGGAAGAGCACAGAAGGAATTCTAAGTACCATGGAAATTGTACAAGAACTACTGGCGCTGTGCTGCACTGTAGTCTTAAAGTGGACCCATACATCAGTGGAGTCATTTTGTGGGTCAAGATTCAGCCTATTTGTTCAATAGGAATTTTTTCACATTGTCACGGCATAGGGCCCACGTTTGCCAAACTCTTGGCAAAAGTCAGAAATTTACACCAACTAAAAGGGGGTTACTTGTGATTCTGTAATCCTTAGAGGGTGGGTTTAACAGAGAATAGGACGTCACACGCCCGCCGAGTGGGTGATGTATAAAAGGCCGGCGCTGCCTAGCATCCATCGAGCAGGCGATTGGGGACGCCTTGTTGGACTACACGTTACTATCAGGTATTACTGAAAACGGTTCTCAAACCGTTTGCACCCGGGATACGGCACTGTTACACTTTTTTAAGGATAACTTGTTTATCCGACTTAGAACTGGGTGTTTTACTGAGGTGACTACATACCCAGGTGAAATTCTGATGTCACGTCGTGTCGCGGTCATCAAGAACATGTTAAAGGTACCATGAATCTTAAGGAAGACACGAGAAGGTTTGAAGTAAGAAGTTACCTTAGAAATGATAGGTCGACCGAGCCGAGGACCCTTCGACTCGAGATGATTACACAAACATTATGTTCCTCTTCGTAAACAACCACCGACGGACACAAGATATTT
>BLSH010164837.1:340085-382929 GCA_018402905.1 Glandirana rugosa | reverse complement strand
CCCATCATTCCTTCATTGTTTTTCCCCCCTTCCTGGTCACTGCCTCTCTCCTCTACATTACAGAGAGGATCGGATCAGATAACAGTGTATGTCAGTGCGCATGTCACCGCTGACATCCGCCACTCCATAGGGATGAATGGAAGGTCCGATCAGGTGGATCTGATCGGAAAGCTCATGTGAAAGGGGCCTTAGAGTGGTAAGGATTTGGTATTCTCTTCCACAAGCAGTGGTATCAGCAAGGAGCGTTGATTGTTTAAAAAAAAACTATTAGGTGGGCATCTTAACGATCACAACATAAAGGGATACAGGATTTACTTTACATAAACACACACACACCCACACAGGTTGAACTGGATGGACTGGTGTCTTTATTCAACCTTACCGACTATATAGCTATGTAACTATGTAACCTTTATTTCACCTTCTCTATATACTCTAAGGCTACTTTCACACTGGGGTGGGCCGGCAGTCGTGGTAAATCGCCGCTAGTTTCAGCGGTGAATTTCCACTGTCATAGCGCCGCTTATTGCGCCGCTATGCAGACGGGAGCGCGACACTTTTACCTCCCCACAAGTGGTTAGAAAGTGGTTAAAAGTGCCGGCACGCTGCGCTTCCAAGGCGGTGTGCAGCCGCTTGCCATTGATTTCAATGGCAGGGGCGTTGTAGGAGTGGTGTAACACCACTCAGCGCACCGTCCCAAAGATGCTGCTTGCAGGACTTTTTGTAACGTCCTGCAAGCGCACCGCGCCAGTGTGAATGCACTCAGGCTTTCACACCGGGGTGGATGGGGGGAAGGGAGTAGTTTTTCAGGCGCTATAAGGGCTCTATTTTTAGCCAAAAAGCGCCTGAAAAATGCCCTGGTGTAAAAGTAGCCTAACTGGCAAATTTTACTGGAATGTTCAGATTTTTGCTGAAATTTTTGGATAATTTTATTTTAATTTAGTTTATCCCTGAGCCATTTGGCTTTTTATACAATACTAGACTTGTTTTTTTAGAGGGCCTTGACCAGGTTTAGAACACTTACCTAAAGGAGCATGTAACTCATTCCACATACCATGGTAGTACTGGTATTTGGCGTTTGGTCACTCGAGCACCCAAGGGTGCTGGCAGAGGGCTCTGTGTATACTCCAAGCTTGTACAGAGCCCTGTGTATACTCCAAGTAAAGCTTGTACAGGACTTTCACTCTTTGCGGTGTAGCAGGAGAGCAAAAAGGAAATTAGTTATACGTAGCTGGTAGGGACCATTGTTAAATTTGCCATTGTTAAACCTGTTGATTTGCCCTGTCTTGTTTCATTAGGCAGAAAGCAGAGTGACTGTACTAAGAGTTCTCTCTAGTGGGTCATCTGCAAATATCAACAATAATAATATTAAAGAGAGCTTGAACTGTGGAAGCTGTCAGTCAGAGGGCAAATGACTTGTTACTAATGCAGCATCCCCCCAGATTGGCTGCTAGGTTTGGTTAGGCATATTTAGTTTTGTGGATCTCCTGTAATCAACAGAGGAGCATGTGATTGCTTTAGGCTGCTCTGGGCTCTGAAGGCTGCATGTTTGTTTGCTTCCCCCAGTCTTCTGATGGATTCCAGAATTTAGTGGGTGGGACGATCAAAAGAGCAGCCTGAATATTTATGCAGCTCTAGCCAATTCTGCGTGAGATGTGCCCAGGTGGTGGTTGGGGAGTGCATAAATAGTTTGGAGCTTCAGAGAGCAGGGTTCTTCACCAGAAGGAGAGGTTTCCAGCCAGGAGGACTGTCAGCCCTTCCTGGCAGTTCAACTGAAGATGCTGCTAGTCTCATCCAGGTCCCAGCTGTGCATAGCTGGAGAACCTATTCTGCTACTCCTGTGAGAGCTGGAAGAGGGGTCTGGAAGCTTCATAGAGATGTCTGTCCATCTGAGTCTGAAGGAGACATCCAATTCCTGGGGACACTGTGAGTACAGACCTAAGAGAGAGGGATCTTAGTGACTGTTGCTGCTGTTAACCCCTGGTGCACTAAGTTTAAGGCTTGCCTGGAACATTGCTAATGGTGCCCCAGTGCTGTCCACTTTATGTCCTACTGCTCAAAGGACTGTATTAAGAAGTACTTGCAAAGAAAGTGAAAGGTGTCCTTTTATTCCTGTTTAGTGTTCTGGCATATCCCACAGCCTCCCTAAATTGCTTCCAAGTTATTCTGCAATAAGCTTTAAAAAGAAAGGCAACCCCTAGACCAGTGGTCTCCAAACAGCGGCCCAGGGGCACTATTTCACCAATTGACACTAATAATGGGGCACCGTTCCCCCTACTGACACCATCAATGGGGCACTATTCTTCCACTGATACCAACAATGGGGCACTATTTCTCCCAATAAAACCAATGATGGGGCACTGATGTTGAGGCATTTTCTGCTCCCACTGGCCACATTCTGGCCTCTTAAAGTCTGAAGGACAGTAAACTGACCCTTTGCTTAGGAAGTCTGGACTATTTTCTGAGCCAGAGGAACGAATGTTTCTGTTTGCCTGGCTGCCGCTGCAGTAGTGGGAGAAGAACCCCAGGAAGCTATTAAGCATCCCTTGTGGGGTTAGCGCTACACCAGCATTTCCTATTGGCTTTCAACAGGTCATCATTTTCCCATGTACCATGCTTGTTGTGCATTATGTATCTGTGTGGAGGTAGCCATCTTTGTAGAGTCAGGGTTTTGCTTCCTCATATCAGAGCTGTTCTTCTGATGACTGGTGAGCTGATGACTTTTGTGGGAAATATCAAGAAGCAGCAGGAAAGGTGAAGATCAACAATGAATGAAGCAGAAGCAGGGAGATCCTTGCACTGCCGGTCCTCAGGTACAACTTCCCCTTCAGCAAGGAGAATAGTGAGCAATACAGTACGGATATCACCGAATCTCACTTCAAATCTGGTGAGACTCGCAGTCATAGGCAGCAGTATTTAGTAGATATACAGCTATGAAGCACAAGCATGCCTAGGCACAGGAATTTAATTGCTATTAATTGGAAACAAAAGGTCAGTTTTTCATGGTACCACTTAGGTGGAATTAAGGCCCCTAGGAGTCCTCTAAAAGATAGCAAATCTTTCCTTTTTTGAGCTCAGGTGGGTGTACTGTAACCGCTTGCCGACAGTATAACTTAGATATATGGCGGCAAAGTGGCACAGCATGTACCCAGTGCATGATATGACACTTCCGGATCTGGGGCGCGCATGTGTGCCGCCAGCAGCCCGCTCCCACTGTGATTATACACAGCGGGAGCTGATTGACAGGTACCGTGGACTTGATGTCCGCCGACACTTGCTGATACTTCGGTACAGAGGGAGAACGGCGGTCTGTCTATGTAAACAAGGCAGATCGCCATTCTGTCAGTACAGAAGGCACAAATCCTGGGTTCCTGCAAAGCAGGGGCACTAATCCATGCCTACTCCTAGTACAAGCACCTGCCCCGCAGTAAGAAAACACCAGTTATGCACACAGTTAACCCTTTGATGGCCCCTGATGTTTAACCCCTTCCCAGCCAGTGTTATAGTACAGTGACAGTGCATATTTTTTAGCACTGATCATTGTATTAGTGTCACTGGTCCCCAAAAAGTGTAATTTAGTGTCTGATTTGTCCACCGCAATATCGCAGTACCACTACAAGTCCCTGATCGCCACCATTACCAGTAAAAAAAAAAAAATATGAAAAAATAAATAAATATATCCCATAGTTTGTAGACACTATAACTTTTGCACAAACCAATCAATGTTCGCTCGTTGGGATTTTTTTTTTACCAAAAATATGTAGCAGAATGCATATTGGCCTAAATTTATGAAGAAATTTGATTTTTTCAATCATTTTATTGGATGTGTTTTATAGCAGAAAGTAAAAAATATTGGGTTTTTTTTCAAAATTGTCAGTCTTTTTTTGTTTATAGCACAAAAAAAATGCAGAGGGGATCAAATACCGCCAAAAGAAAGCTCTATTTGTGGGGCAAAAAGCTCATAAATTTTATTTGGGTACATCGTTGCACGACCGCGCAATTGTCAGTTAAAGTAAAGCAGTGCCGTATTGCAAAAAATAGCTTGGTCATGAAGGGGGTAAATCTTCCAGAGGGCAAGTGGTTAAAGCAGAACTTAACTGTATCTGAGCACAACATAATGAAAAAGCTATTTGATTAATTTTTAATTTTCAAAGCAAGCTCATCCATTCATCCATGTCTCCATGATTCACCCTGTTAAGAAATCACTTTGAACAACACCCACCGAGCATTTCTAACTGCGGCCATCTTGAGTAAGGGCAGATGATTCATGTAGCATTTACTTCTTGGAATCCACCTGCTCTTAGCTCAGGCATGCCGCAGGATGGTGTGCTTAACTGAGAAAAACACTCCTCCCCTCCTCCAGGTGAAATAAAATGCCCATGAAGACTTCTACGATGTATGACATAATTTTGGCCTAGGCCAGAAACCAGGAAGTATAAAAAAAAAGTTTAACCACTTGCCGCCCGCCCGCCGTGACTTGACGGCGGCAAAGTGGTTCGTTATCGCAAACCGCTGTCATCTGACGGCGGCCCAGAAAACGAGTATTGTGAGCGCGTACGCGCTGCGGGAGGCGCGCTCGCATGCTCACTGTGTTCCGGGGGGCCAGGGAGCGGGTAGGGCACTTGATCTCCGCCAGCTATCCACGATGCCCCCCAGCAGTGAGAGAACGGAGGTCTGTGTATGTAAACACGGATCTCCGTTCTGACAGAGGGGGAAGGGCTGTGATCACAGGCTTCCTGTATATAGAAGCCGTGATCACTCCCCTCCCCCTGTCAGCCCAGCCCCCATACAGTTAGAACACACTGAGGAAACACAGTTAACCCTTAGAGCGCCCCCTCCAGGGTAACCCCTTCACTGCCAATGGCATTTACTCAGCAATCAGTGCATTTGTATAGCACTGATCGCTGTATAAATGGCAATGGTCCCAAAAAAGTGTCAAAATGGTCTGACATGTCCGCCGCAATATCGCAGTACCGCTAAAAATCACAGATTTCCGCTATTACTAGTAAAATATACAAAAAAAACCCATAAATTAATTTTCATCATTCGTAAACGCAGCAACTTTTGCGAAAACCAATACATTTTTTTTTACCAAAAATATGAGGAAGAATATAAATCGGCCAAAACCGATGAAAAAAAAGTTTTTTTATAGTTTTTTTTTTTGGATTTGTATTTTAGCAAAAAGTAAGTAATATTGGCTTTTTTTGCAAAATTGTCGCTCTTTTTTTGTTTATAGCGGCGATCAGAAATGACGCAGAGAAAGCTCTATTTGTGGGAAAAAAAGGACACAAATTTTGTTGTGGTATAACGTCGCACGACCGCGCAATTGTAAGTTAAAGCGACGTAGTGCCGAATCGCAAAAAGTGCTCTGGTCCTAAAGAGGGAAATCCTTCCGGGGCTGAAGTGGTTAAAACAAGTAAATATAATATACCTTCCCATCTATACAGCATAAGCATTAAAATCGTAAATGTTGATTGAGAGGGTTTGGTTCCACCTTAATACAATGACAAAGCCATGTAAAATTAAAAAGCAATAAATACTAGAATAATAACTTTTTTTCTTTAAGAATCCAAACAAAAGACACAAGGACGAAAAGCTTTATATACCAACATTTATTGATATGTACATCAGAGGTACGACACTTAGCAAAGTATATTATATTCATATTGTTTTGTATAAAGAATTTCCAGTTTTATACATAAGTTACAGAAAAATGATGTGACACGGTTTGAGAGCAACGTTCTCTACACCTGAAATTCAGAAGGTAAATCACGCCAAACAACAGACACATCACAAAGGAGAAATTCTATAGGTCAAGAGAAAAACACAAGGCAAGGGCGGAGTTTCCCATTTAAAAAGTCATCCAATGAACATTTTACACACAGAATTAAGCATTTCCTGCTTAAAAAAAAAACATCTCGCTATACTTCAATAATTTTACACAAGTACAAATCAGATTAATATTTCCCTTTTACTTATTGAATTGGATTAATAATTCACATCTTTAAATGAACATCTTTACTGGTTTGTCAAGTAAAATTACCTAAAGTGATATAGCAGACAGTAAGTTAACCCGACCGGCTTAAATGAATTAGCAGAGATAGGAGTTTGAAAGTTTCGTGAGTCTCTAAACATCTTCATATTGGTTTCAAGAAAACCAATGTGGTGCTCCCTATTTAGGTGATTGAGGAAACATATTAAAAAGCGGACAAATCCATGAATACCCGTGAGAAGGTTCATAGGGTTTCATTGAGCAGGACGACCATTGTAAAATTGGCTAATTTCTGCTAATGAAGCAAAGAGCAATAGCTGAATAAATGGATAACCCAAAGTCACTGATAAGTGCTTTGATTTCACTTAAAGAGGAGCTCCAGACTTCTCCAAAAAAATAAAAGTTAGCAGCTACAAATATAGTAACTACTGACTTTTACTATAAGGATACTTACCTGTCCAGGGATCCAGCGATGTCCTTACCAGTGGCGGCCCACCCATTAGGCACGCTGCCCTCCCTATCTCTTATCTACATGCAGGGCGCCGGACCATGGATTCCAATGGGGGGGGTTGTTTATTTTTTTAAGCACATGATTAGAGCCAGAGGCTTTAATAGGCTTCAAAAATGGGTGGGCTAAGGGCGCAGAGTATTGCGCTCCGAGCCCACCCAGTTGTGTGACAGTAGCGAAAAAAAATTTGCTATTGTAACACAGATTCATCTCCCGGCCATTTAGGAAGTGGGTCATGAGACCCGTCACCCGATTATCCGAAAGGAGATCCAATAGTATTGACCGCCAGGAGGAGGGAGAAGACGCTGGGGAACCGAGTTAGCAGCCGCTCGCAGACTGGAGAGAAGCCCCAGCCCGCCGCCCGAAGCGCTGCCTGGGAGATGGGGTAAGTGTGGGCCCTGACTGACTGACCGACAGGGGGGTGCCGCCCATGAACCCCGCGACCCAGCCGGCCAACCTAGGGGGGCTTCTGTGTTTGCCACCCCCAGAAAAAAATCCACCAGCCACCACTGGTCCTCACTTGAACCAATTTTGCAAGTAAGCAGGTAAGGGAAGCAGGAAGTGAAGCCTTGCGGCACAGCCAGTTTCCTACTGCGCATTCGTGAGTCGTGCTGCGCCTTGTGAATGGTGCCATAGTCTTATGGGACCTGTGATGTGTCCCAGAAAACTGCAGGGGAAGGAGGGCGATCTGAGCCGGAAGTGGGCCCGGATACCAGTCAAAACCAGGTACCTGCTCCCCCCCAAAAAGTGCCAAATGAGGCAGTGGAGGGGGGAGATGCAAACAAATTGAAAGGCCTGGATGATGGGCCTTTGTTCAGGTTAGATCTGCTTTTCTCTTTATACAAGTCTACAGGAAAGCAAAAGCAGCTTCAAGCAGGTCACGTGCAGGTCAGAAGGAGGTGAACTGCAGATCAAATGCACCTGTCAATGATTTCTGAATGATATCATAAGTATCTCACACTGATGTCAAAACCGAGATGCATTTGCCTATCGGCAAAGATTCATAGCCCATGGACACAGACCCTAAATAAAATCTATAATGATTTTGGTTTAGTT
This sequence comes from Glandirana rugosa, assembly GCA_018402905.1. Taxonomy (NCBI): domain Eukaryota; kingdom Metazoa; phylum Chordata; class Amphibia; order Anura; family Ranidae; genus Glandirana; species Glandirana rugosa. Next base: position 375,373 of record BLSH010164837.1, on the reverse strand, counting down.
TTACTCAGAGTTATTAGATTGAATGTTTGTAATCATGTTTGATTTTTTTTTTACTGCAATTATAATTTTTACAAATTAAAATGTAATTTGTGATAAAGAATTCCCAAAGCACTGTGGATTGGCAGAGCAGTTCCCTTTATCTGACTTATACCAAGTTCTGTTCAGAAGTTTCTGGGATGCACACACCATAAAAAGGATACCCAGGCTAATTCCTTAATGGCAGCAGTGTCATAGCCTGTACCCCAGGGGTTGCTGTGGGTTGCTATTGCTCTTTGCCTCATTAGATAACCCTTGAAACGTGCTTCTGAATGTTTTCACCTTTGTAAACAATATTAATTGACAATAGCTGTCTTCTGTTGGTATTATTTAAAAGGGAAATGAAAAATAAAGCCTGGGACCCAATAAAAATGTAAGAAATAAAATACTGTTGTGCAGCTGCATTACCAGGAAAACATCTTTTTTCCGCTGACAACAGAGCAAATGTACAAAACTTTAAGGAAGCAGCCGTTGTGCTCTGGCATGTTTGGGCATACTCAATAAAGAGGAATAAAATTCTAGGCACAAACTGTAGTTCCCGTTGCAACCAATTTACTGAAGTAATGATCAGTAATATCACTGGGGGTGTGGGGGATGACACCCCATCAGAGGGGTGACACCATCAAGTAGGAGGGAGCCAGTCTGGTGTGCGCACCCAGAACATGCAGTTTCTGTCAGAAACTAGCCTGCCCAGCACCCTGCAGGGCACTGTGGCAGGTTAGACAAATGAGAACCCAATGGGTGGAGGGGTTGACACCATGCTTTACCGCACGGGGTGGGGGTGACACCATGTTTTACTGCACCAGGTCACCACAGCCCTAGTGACGCCACTGGCCATGATTACTTACCATGGCATTGTATCTTGACCTTTACACCGTGAACAAGCCCAGTACATTGGTTCTACCAGGTGTTATATGAGTGACATCAGAGGTTAAGTCCATTCCTTGAAAATTGTGAAAAAGTAAACCTAGCTTCTGCAAAAGGGCTGACTCTTTATCTAGATAAAGCTGACATTTTTGGTTGCTTATACCTCATTTGGATTATTCTATATACTGTACACCAGCTTTGGGTCATAAGTAAAGTACAAATTTACTTTTATACAAAGTCCCCATAGACATAAATGGGGCCATATTCCTAGCATCTCTAGCGTAGGAGTACAGTCACATTCAGAACCATTCCAGAGATGGGAAACAAAAATGATGAAACGTCTGAGGGATAAAACATATCTGGAGAGAGGGTTTAGTAACACTTTGATATGTATAATCTTGAGGAAAGAAGGGAAAGGGGAGAGATCATTTAAAACCTTTAAATACACAAAGGGTGTGTATAAAGTTCAGGAGGGCAATAGTTTCAATATGAAGCTAAGATCAACGACACAGGGACATGGCCTCAAACTAGCAGAAGGAAAGTTCAAAGTAGCCATAGAAAGTATTGTCTAACAAGGCGCCAACCGTACGCATATATGTGGCCTCTCGGCGGCCAGGCCTTGATAGAGCTGTGCCGAGAGCGCATCCCGACACAGTGACCAGTGGCTCATGAAAAGCTCCTGATCGCTTCTTACAATCGGGAGTTCTGCGATCATGTGACCGCTGTGACAGCAAATCACAAATGGTCACAAGCCCCACCCCGCCTCCCGGAATGCCAAGCCTCTTGGGCTGGCGGGAGCTTGCGCCAAGGTATAAAGAGTAGTTGATGTTTGGAATAGATTTCAGGCAGATGTAGATAGTCAGTCAAAAGTATGTGAAAACCACAGATCTTTGCTCTGGACAAAAAGTGTTTTAAAAAATGGGGTCTTTTTCTGCTGTCCCTCTTCTAAGTGCATAGATGTGGCCAGCTGTAGGGTGCTAAACAGTGGAGGTGCTGCCTGATAGGGGTGCCTGTGCTTACATTTTCTGTTTTCATTGTTTATTAAGAATAAAGTAAGCGCCTTTGAAGAGGGTATGTAGGTAAGAACAGGTTTGGGGGCTATGGTAGGTGGCTGGTGGATTTTTGTATAAAAGTAAAAGTGTCCTTTAAGGGTGCTACCATTTCTTGGAATACAAATATCACCTCTTTCCAATGATATAATTGGCAGCAAACCCTATTATTACCACCTAGGTGGCAGAGCTAACTGGCCATGGTGTCCTGGGTACACTCTGAAATATGTCCCAATAGGTGCATGCAGTTCTGGGACAAGGCCACCCAGCACCCAGGGCACAGATGTCAAACTGTGCCCCCCCCCCAGGGGTTAGGGTCATCCCTGCAATAAACCATTGCGCCCTGGGCAGCTGCCCACCCCTTGTCCTGGCCCTGGGTCAATGGCACTGTACTGAGGCTAGTAGGCCACACGAGGGGACAGGGCTTAACATATTTTACATTGGGGAATTAAATGCTGAAAGTTATGGCGTTGCCTATATAGCAGGCTGCTGAAAAACAAAAAAGTTCCACAATTACATGGAATCCATTGTGCCCTTTGGGATGTAAAGATGCCCTAAAAGGCATTAACAACAATAATTTTATCTATTCTATAAAATTACCAACATTTGTGCTACTTTAACTAACCATACCTGTCTACTGCTGTAACATGCCAAGTTACATAATAATGTTCTAGCTAGCTTATAGTCTCTGTCTATAACACATCTAAATCACTAAGCCACTGATTAGCAAAAAAAAAATCATCAAAAATAAATAAGTAAAAAATATCCCATTGTTACGGCCATTGTACATCACAATCTGAAGTTGCCACTGTCATGATTTATCATCAATCCAACAATACAAGCGTTGCCGCTTACAGAAACCGTGAGACACATTCGAAATATATTTACAAAACACCAGCTGTATATATGTATATGTATATACACTTTAAGATGTATAGTGGTATAAAGGGGAGATTGTTTCTTTATCCAAGTGAAAATTGGATTGGAAGCCTTTAGTCATTAGACTTATCTAACCGGACAGGCCAGTATGTTGTGCTAACCGCAGTAACTCCAAGCAACCAATCAGATTTTACCTTTCTTGACAGCGGTAAGAGCAAAAAAAGATAAATTCCGATTGTTAGATAGATATGGGTTATTGCCCTTTGCACATTTCTTCGTCCTGTTAAATGAACAAGGCATTATTTTCTTTGAAATATTTTTACTGCATTGTGAACCTTTTCCACCACAAAATACACACTGTATGTCTAACATTTATCTAGGCAAAGTGCGGGAGGCATTTAACTTCATGCTGGCACAAACTGTCCATTAATACATTTATAAGAATTTCATGCTTCTCTGTCTTAAATATTTAAGTGGAAAATTTTTTTTTTTCTTCTGTAGCATAAAAAAACGGCCTTTAGGTATTAGTAACCAACTCAATCTCCAAGCATCCATTTGTAGGCAATACACCTTCACATTGAAACAAAACTAGTGGAGAAAATATACATTTTAGCAAGTTGTAGATAAAATAATAGTTATTTTTGGTTAAGAAAGCAGACATATTTTAAAGGAACCTGTCAAAGGTAAAAAAAAAAATATGAAAGAAGGTAGTTGGAGGTGCTAGATCCAGAGGAGGATTGATCTCACAGTCAAAATTAAAAAACTCTACTGCAACAAAGTGACATGAAATCCAAGGTGTACAGATTTAAATCTTTATTAAATGCAAATGCAGGGAGCGGATGGATCCTAACAGGGAATACATCCATGATCCTGGGATGATCATTGCCTTGCAGTTGGGGGTGTCTCTGTTTGCCTGGTGAATAGGCCCTTTAGCTTGTAAAATTGTCAAGTTACCTCAAAGATCAATACCTCTCTCCCGTGTTGTTTCCATCCACCAATTAAACATTAGTATACCCTGGGATAATTTTAAGCTTATGGAAGGATCCTCTGTATTTCCATTTTTTCCCCCTATGGCTTCCTAGCAATGATGGAGCTGGCTCTCTTTATGCATGAACTTTATTGACCCCCTGTAAAGGCTGCTTAGTCAATCTTTTGAATATTGATGTTGTGACAATACTTATAATGCTTTAAGGCTCCTGAAGAAGCCGAATGGCGAAATATGTTGAGCAAAGAGCATTTGTCAACAACATAAGAATTTGTATAAAATATGCCATGCATGATTGTAACATTTGTTTGTATTTATGTATCTTTTTAATTTCGGAGTAAATAAAAAAATGATATATGATGTGTTATGGCACCTTTTAAGTCCCTTTCTTGCTGTTTCAAAAAAAAAATGTTTATAATGGTTTAACCCATCCAGGCCTAAGACCACACAGATTCTTACCATCAACTTTAAACTCTATTGAAAAGGGTCCACAAATGTGTTCTTGTGTGTCTTGTTCTTTTTACTCTTTTATGATGAAAAGAACTATTCATGATCTCTCAACATTTGGTCCATTGCTTTGGTATTTCCTCTACCACATAGCCCAAACATATGGGAGCTGCCATTGCTGTATTGCTTTTTTTCCCTCCTATTTAATAGTCAGCAGTCAAAGTATTTGTAGGTTGGAAGCCAAATGGTAATTTGATAGAGGAGCATGCTCTTCGCTAGGCTCATTGAAGCTGTTTTAACATCAACCAGCCAATAATGTCTAAAGTACCTTCTATTTTTCAAAATCTTCTGCACATGATTGGGAGTTCAAGATAAATACAGATTCACTAAGTGAAAAATGCAAATCGATGAGGTTTTTAGGTGCCAAATTATCATATTTTATGATTTTGATAACCAACATGTTTCAGGAGGTAACAGAACATCCCTTCTTTAGGGACAGAATCTATTATCACTGAAATACGTATGTCATCAACTTGTAATAAAAGATGTTTATTCGCACTTAACTGATTCATTCTTTTTGGCATTCCTTTTCTTCTACATTTCAAGACTCCTTGGCATTCCTTTTTTCACACTTTAAATCTTCATCCAAGGTCTCACAATAGGTATAGTGTAACGTAATTTAGGAACAGTCTAACTGCTATAATGACACCACTGAACCTACAGTTGTTTACATCATCAGGACCTAAGAAGTCCCTTAAATTCAGTGCCATTCTTGACCAAACTTTTCTTCTTATTGGCTTGTGACAGTTTCCAAAACATTTAGGGGATAATTTATAGAACATTAAAAAAATATTCTGCTATTTTTTAAAGAACATATTGATTTTGACAGGTTTGCCTGTTTATAAAATGTTTAAATTCCGCCACTTTTTGATTGTGATAAAACTTCTGTACTGCTATTTTGAAGGAGTCATTAAGCTTAGTTTTGCAAAAAACATTTTCATTAAAATAGACACCCTAAATCCGATGTTCCTAATCATTTTTAGATCTTTAAAAAGGTGGAATTAATTAAAAATCTTGTTTTGACTGCACCTGGGCAATTTTTATGCCCTTTTTTGTTTTGGATTTGTCAGCTTTCTTAACTGCTGATAAAATAACTATTTTATTCAATCTTTATAAACAAGCCCTAATGCTGGCCATTCATGTAAAGTCAATCGTAGACTCATTTATTGAAGAAATAAAGGATCAATTTGGCTGCATTTGTTTGTTTGTTTTTTTACTCCAGATTGTCCCTTTGCGATGGAAATGATTGCAAAGTGGAAATTATTTCAATGCAATTCATTTTTGGAAGCCTCAATTCTTTCATTGAAATAATCATTATAGCCAATGTGCGTATGGCCACCATTATCACTACATGATTTTCATAAAATAAAAAGTAAAAAAAAAAAACATAAAAATATAACATTTAAAAAAACAATTATGTTACACATAGTTTTGCAATGTAATACATTATAACTTGATGAACCCTTTTCTTTATAAAGATGGAATGGAGGAATGATTGAGTTGGTAACTTCTAAAAAAATGCTGTTAATTTCTTACCAAAAAGGTGTTGATATAAAAAAGGAATGTGTTGATCGGCTTTTCAAGTCTCCTGCCATAATAATGACATGAGGGAATTTTTCAGAAGAAAAGTTACTGGTCCCATTGTTATAATATTTGGTCCATAATTGTAAAGGCAAATGTTTCATTTTGTAAACTACTTGACTTGGTATCCAACAAGGCCTAGACAACAGGTTTATCGCTATAGATGTATTATAAGTCTGCACACAGCTCAGGCATACTGATACTTATAGTGTGTCCACCAGTGCAGAGTGACAGTTGTCCAGTCCTAGTTTATGATCTGGAAGTTTGCTTGCTATCTATTAACACAGAAAACTTAATTTATTAGCCTGCCTGAAAGAGAAATTGGTTGTATTGCCCATGATGGTCAGAATATTTTTATCATTTGCCAGTGCAGATAGGAAAGTGAATGATTGACTATGTTCTTCTTCCAGACACTTTGAGAAATGAGGTATCTAGTCCTTTTTAATAATACAATGAGTTTTAGATGCTGCAGGATAAACTAGGCATCTGATTGGTGACTAGAGGCCTAAATTACTTACACCACACCCTGGGGTCTAGGTCGAAGTTTCCATTCTGAGGTAATTCTGTTCACTTAGCATGTTCTTGTTTTATTCAGCAATGTTTATTAATATTGTGCTTTGTTTTTTCTGCTCTACAGTTTTTTTTTAGCTGTTCGGCCAAAGCCGTATATTTCCGTTTCCCTGGGCCATAACTCTGCTATGCTGGGCATTCTGTTGATGCCAGAGAGCATAATTTCTCAGGTCAACAAAAATGTGCATTTGTACGACATTAAAAAATAACTGGCAGACAAATGCATTTAAAATAAATAAAAATATGTACTGTATATGCTATATTACCAAAAGTATTGTGACGCCTGCCTTTACACACACATGAACTTTAATAGCATCCATGTCTTAGTCCGTAAGGTTCAATATTGAGTTGGCCCACCCTTTGCAGCTATAACAGCTTCAACTCTTCTGGGAAGGCTGTCCACAAGGTTTAGGAGTGTCTATGGGAATGTTTGACCATTCTTCCAGAAGTGCATTTGTGAGGTCAGGCACTGAAGTGGACAAGAAGGCCTGGCTCGCAGTCTTCCAGTCAGGTTCCTCCACCCGAAACTTGCTCATCCATGTCTTTATGGACCTTGCTTTGTGTCCTGGTCCAAATCATTTGCTGGAGGGGGGATTATGGTGTGAGGTTGTTTTCCAGGAGTTGGGTTGGCTCATTAGTTCCAGTAAAGGGAACTCTTAAGGTGTCAGCATACCAAGACATTTTGGACAATTTAATGCTCCCAACTTTGTGGGAACAGTTTGGGGTGGAGGAACTTGACTGACCTGACAAAGTCCTGACCTCAACTTGATAGAACACCTTTGGGATGAATTTGAGCAGAGACTGCGAGCTAGGCCTTCTCATCCAACATCTGTGCCTGAAATCATAAATGCGCTTCTGGGAGAATGGTCAAACATTCCCATAGACACTCCTAAACCTTGTGGACAACCTTCCAAGAAGCTGTTTTAGCTGCAAAGGGTGGGCCAACTCAATATTGAACCCTACGGACTAAGACTGGGGTGGCATTAAAGTTCATGTGGATGTAAAGGCATGCGTCTCAATACTTTTGGTAATATAGTGTATATATATATATATATATATATATATATATATATATATATATATATACACATCAATGTGGTTCAAAAAGGGTTGTTTGACAGTCTGTACTTGCCAATGAATTTAAGCCATTGGAAGGTAGAACATTCCTTTGACTGATTTGCTATAATCTTATGTATGACTGTTTATTGCAGTTGACCAAGTGATCAGTTGTTGAGCTCAGTCAGTATTGGCTTGAGTCATGCTTGTTCTACAAACACCAAGGCAAGTTGGTATTTGTCAAGTAAGTGCAAAAGTTGGCATATTGTTCTGCCTGGAAAAATGAATTCCTAAGAAAGAATTGTGGCAGTTCATTAAGTCTGTATTTTTGCACAGCCATGATGGCAAAATAACCAGGAAAATCAAAACACTCTGAGAAAAGGCTTCTGACATACAGCAAGGAACATGTACAAAGATGTCTGGGTATAACACAGCACAATAAATCATACAATTTATGCTGCCCTCTCTATCTTCTCTATAACAATGCATCCTTTTCATCCTGGTTTATATTGTCAACCGTTGGCAGGGATGTATTGGTTGCAAAATCAGTATTGGCGTAGGTAGGACAGGTGACACGATTCATGACGATGAACCATCGGTATTACTATTGTGTGCTTAATTCTTTGTGCTTTATCTATTTGTGCTTTAACCATGATTAAACAAAAAAAAATATCAAGCAAACATACACCATGACATGAGCTCCATTAAGCGTCTAGAAATTAAAGTGTTTGTGTACTCTGAAGTGATCAGGTTCTTCATTTCATTTCCAACCTGAACTCTTGGTTGGTTGGTGCCAAAATGGACACTTTCATAAATTAGGTCCATGGCTTGTGTAGGAAATAACACAGTACCTCAATATTCAAACCCAACACCTTCAAACGATATCCCTGGTTAGACAATGTAATTCTGATTTTCAAAACCTGGAAGAGGCAGAGCTTGGAAAAATGGTGGGGGTTTCAAATAAATATCTCAATTCTGGATTTAGCCAGAATATACGCTTTCTTGATTAGTAAGCTTCACTATTTACTGTGTAAGTAATAAAGAATTCAAAACTAAAAGTGGATACACAGTAAGCTTACTGCAATTAGAGCAGTTATGCAACTTGGGACAGGTAGTTCTCTTAAACCATTCTCAACCAGGGTTCCATGGAAATATAGGGTTCCTCTGGAGGTTGCTAAAAGCTCCTTGACACAGATTGACTTCCCACCACTGCAAGGGTTGTTTTTTCCTACTGATCCCCGAAAAATTTAATTTAGGATTGGTTCTCCAGGATCTGCAGACTATTTAAAGGGTTCCACTGGGGTAAAAAGATAGAGAAAGGTCACCTTAGATCAGTGTTCCCCAACCCTGTCCTCAAGGCCCACCAACAGGTCATGTTTTCAGGATTTCCATGAGTTTGCACAGGTGATTTGATCAGTTTCACTGCCTTAGTAATTACCACAGCTGATTCATCTGAGGGAAATCCTGAAAACATAACCTGTTGGTGGGCCTTGAGGACCGGGTTGGGGAACACTGCCTTAGATGATAGAAATCTTTTAAATAATTATTGTTTTATATTCAGAAAGTGTGTTTTTAAAGACAATAAAATGTAGAGTGTTCTCAAATAATCTCCCACAACCCTCATACACTTTGAGTCTACTAGTGGGAATTATTGTCTACTAAAATAAACTGTGTAAACTGTGATACTGTGAACTGTCATAATATATGTGAGGAAGGAATCTATTTTTTCTGGCTATTTTTGCACTCCATAAACTGTAGCATCACCTGTGCTATCTAAATACAGTATTGCAATGCTTGTACTGCTGTGCTGAGCCAGGTGCTAATACGTGGTTTTCATGGCAACTGTCTCCAGGGTACCACTAACCCAATCTCATCACCCTGCAGGCTCTAATGAGGGATGGGTTGATGCTGTGTGCTTGGGGATGCCTGTGGGGATGTGATTGCTGCAGGTTCTCTACAATACCTCTAATTGTGCTTCTGATGAATGTTACATTGACTATTATGATCTACAGATTTTCACGGCACAAGCAGCTACAGCTTTTTAACTGTGTTTGATAGCCATCATTGTGCCTTTTCAGTATTTGACAGAATTAGGAGAACTGGAGGAAAGGGTCTATGTTTGCCTATAGCAACCAATCTCAACCTTGCTCTAGAAAAAATGCTACTGAGAATCTATGTGCTATGGGCCTCATGCCTATGGTAATTAAGTAGCTACTGCCCTTTGTACTTATAATGCAACAGTGGGAAGAGCTTCTGATTGGTTGCCATGGGCACAAAAGTCTTGTATGCCTTCAACTATCTTGTTTTTATGGGCAACATAGACATTGGGTCTCATACCATAAAGTAAACTGAAACAACAACAGACTTTGTTTCCCTTTGGTAACCCAGAAGCTACTGACATTTGTACTTCTAGTGCAACACTGTGAAGAGGTTTTAAATTGGTTGCCATGGACACAAAAAACATTAATTCCTTTCCTTCAAAGACCCTGTTGCTATGGACAACTGAGATACTGGGCTTCATGCAATCAAGTAAGTAAAAAAAAAACAACAGACTTTGTTGCCTACGGTAACCAAGAAGCTACTTCCTTTTGTTCTTATAGTTGCCATAAGCCCAAAAAGCATTTATTCCTTCAAACACTGGCCTGATACTCGTTTCTCCACTTTTTTCATTATTTCATTTGTGCTTATGAATATTAATAACGAGATACATGCTAATTTTCCAGTGCGGTAACCCATTGCAACCCAAATTTACTCAGTCACACCAATACAAGATGAATATTAAATGGTCGCTGCAGGTTACTCCTTCTAGGAACTATTACTTAACGTAGAACTAAACCTTCCTATTCTTTACAGCCAAGGAAGCTGCCATCTTAGTCTCTGCTTGATCTGCAGTTGCCATGGTGCTGCACATGTTATTGATTATGATAACAGCCACTGAATGGCTTGACAGTCCGGTTCAAAGCACAAGCAGCTGTAACAGTTAACATTCTCGGCATGCCTTGAATGTAAGCATTTTTGGAAACCATTAAAGGGAACTAAACCCTCCTATCCTTTTCAGTGGTGCTGCACATGTGATCATTTATGACTCTAGCTATTTGATGGTTTGACAGTTTGACTGAAAGCGTACGCAAATGTGACAGTTAGCAATCTCGGGATGCTGGGAATGTACCTGTTTTGGAAACCGTTAAATGAATAGGTTTAGTTCCACTTTAAAGTGGAAGTAAACCAATCAATTTACCAGTTTCAAACAACAGGTACATTACCAGCATGTAAATTTAACTGTCACATTGGTTGTGCTCTCAATCAAACTGTTAATACCATCCAATTGTCAAGTCTACCCCACTGCAGGTGGTCAGACACTATAGCTGGATACTGTGTTCTTCACCTATAGCAGCCCCCTTTCCCATAAGGCAAGCAGGCCTACCGGTACTCGGTTGCCCCCAGGTCTTATACACAATGCTATAGTACCTGGCCACCACACCAGGGCAGGGGCAAACTGAGCACAGCAAACAGGTACTTGCGGTTGACAGACAGGTAGTGTGCTTCTATGACAGTCCAGGAAAAAGTCAGGCTGAGTTCAGGGAATAGTTCAAAATCCAGCCCAAGGACATACACTGGGAAATTCAATTTTGCAGAGCAGGGCAGACAGACAGGGGGCTTGATCAGGAATAACACACGGATCACTCTCTATCACAAGCATGCGAGTGAGGGTTTGGCTGGCTTCAGCTTATTAAACCAAAACAAAGCTGCGCTTGTGAAGGGACATAAAAAACGTTTTTTAAAATGTTTAAAAACATTTAAAAATGTTTTTTATGTCCCTTCACAAGCGCAGCTTTGTTTTGGTTTAATTTGTATTTGGGGTGTAGAGATCACACTTTATTGTTGCAGCTGTGTACACAGGGATTTATTATTTGGCAGGGTGAGCGCAGTTTTCTATATATTTTTCACATGGCTTCAGCTTATAACAGGTCTGGTTTCCACCCAGAGACTGATCACATTAATCACCTTGCAAGTGGACCGACAGACAAGGAGATTGCCAAAACCCTGGATGCTGGAATGAGGAGCAGGAGCACTAGATTCCCCTGACATAATGGCCGGTGTCATAACTGGTTGCATGGCAGTTGAAGATTAAACAGAGGCCAAGATGGCAGCTTCCTTGGCTGAAAACGATAAAAGGGTTTGCTTATCAAGCATAAGCCTTATAGTTCATCTCTGGTGACCTGTTAGGCTCAAGCAGTGTTTTTTGGTGTAAAATACACAGAGTTTAACACACTTTGTGAAGATGTACCCCGTGATGGAAAATTCAGTTGGAAATGGCTCTGCTGGCTATTCATTTAGGAGGCTTGTCAGATGTGTAGCAATGATGACCTTCCCCACACCACCATGATTCCGCTCCCCTTAAAGCTTACACTCACCAGAAATACATAAGGTAAACGCCTTTGACAATGTCTTTCCCGTTTGCTAAGTCCGGAGAAGTCATCCACATGGATCTCCCAGTCTGGTAATTCAGCTGATTTCATAGACCCACAGACATATGAAAAAAACAATCCTCAGAGCGTGAACCTGTTAACATGCTTTATACCCAGAAATGATCCCCCCTATTCATATTGCACTTACAAGAAACATAAATAATAGTTGCATCCAAAGGTAAACCATACCACTGCACAGCCTATCCTGATACTCGCTCACCGCTCCTAGGAAACTCGTCCGCGGTAGAGATTGGGGCAGCTGACAGGTTCATCAAGCCGTATGGTCACACCGAAATGCGTTTCCTCATTCCGTCTTTATCGATAGGTGTCCTATTGATAGAGACACAATGACGAAACGCGCCATGCTATATAAATGGGGGGGGGGGCATTTATGGGAATAGAGCATGTTAACAGGTTCACGCTATGAGGACAGTTTTCTTCCTATGTCTGTGGGTCTATGAAATTGGCTGAATTACCAGACTGGGAGGTTCATGTGGATGACTTCTCCTGACTTACCTAACGGGAAAGACACTGTCAAAGGCGTTTACCTTATGTATTTCTGGTGAGTGTAAACTCTAAGGGGAGCGGAATCACGGTGGTGCGGTGAAGGTCATCAATGCTAGACATCTGGCAAGCCTCCTAAATGAATAGCCAATAGAGCCATTTCCATCTGAATGTTCCATCACGGCGTGCATCTTGACAAACTGTTAAATTCTGTGTGTTTTACACTGAAAAGCGCGGCTTGAGCCCAACAGGTCACCGGAGATGAACTCTAAGGCTTATGCTTGATGAGTATTTTTTATTATTATAGCAGCAGCTTATCTCTGTTAAAAACTATATATTTAATTTTTTTCCACCTAAGTGCTGGATAAGTGACATTGTTGCTTTGGGTTTCTGTGGATAGGAGGGTTTACTTCCACTTTAAGAATAACATTTTCTCATTGGACAAGGCCCTTTAACTTAAACAAATGTGCTTCAGTAACCATGAGAACTGTAAACCTTTTCTAGGAAGTTTTAAATATTGGAAAACACAAGCAGATATAAACATTTTGTTTTAAGTAATTGATGCTAATTCCCAAAGAAACTAAATTGCTTAATAAAAATAAATAGAAATAAAATATAATATTGATTTAATTATAAATAAATTATAGGTATGGATCATATGTATATACAACTCTGTATTAATATTTAGGCAGCTAAGGTAGCACTCTTTAGGCAGTGTCTATAATTGGATGATAATTGCTGTCTATATATATAAATATATATTGAGATAAACTAAATAAATAAAAAACATTAAAATAATAAATGTTTTATAGTGCACCAGGAAGACTGTCCAGAAAGGAATAATTTGCTATTCTATAATACATGTAGAGCTCCCTATTGAGATATGAAGTCCCTATTTTCACAAGACAGACTAATTGTTTGAGCCCCTAGGGGGCTGTGCTTGGTAAAAAAAAAATGGGCGTGGCCCTGATGAAATATTGGTCTTATTGGTTGGTTATGAGCAGGGTTTGCTAAGTTAGGAACGGAACATAATGTTTCGGAAATATTGAGAAGCATGACGTAAGACGTAATACGCAGATACACTAGCTCAGTAGTGCGCACTGTGTAAACATACTGGTCACTGAGTAACAAGAGCTATGTAATACTATGAAGAAAGACTGTAGATCCTGACATTGGTAGGGGATCAACCATTGAACGGAATGTAGTGAACACTGTTCTGCAGACAGAACCCTCCCCAAGGCTGCAGGTTTTTGTATTTTTCTTTTTGTTACCTGAGTCCATACAATGAGGTGCGAGCTCACTCATACATTCCCGACACCTCAAATTGATCGTTGATCGGATATTCCCCTTTTTGCATATTGCGAAAACACGGAGGCCCCGAAGAAGGTATTTCTGTGCTGTGGCAGTATTGATTATTGTGGGGTAATGGTAGTTATGAGATAGTCATGTCATACTGTACGTTGACGCTCTTGGCGAAGACAGGCTGCAGCGGTGGGCTTTCCTCTTACGCTTCCTGGGTCTCCTCCACAACAGCGTTGAAGTCTGCCGTTTTGCCGTTGTTTGCCAGCGTTACCTGAAAACGATCAGCGTTATGGTCTGGTTTAAAAGAAGACAACATAGGTCCTTCACTACCTAAAGTGCAATGTGATTGTTCTGTTGGTCCTCACAGCTAATAAGTCCCCAGGTGTGTTAGAAAAATGTATGGGATTTGAGATTGCATTTTTTTTTAACTAGCGCTAAAAGCATGGCAAGAGAAGAAAATGTAGAATTTAGTGTTAAAGCTGAAGTTTGCCTACAAAACATTTTTTTCTCTAAAGCTTTTTTTTTATATTACTTACCTCCAGCACTGGGTGTATGTAATGCCAAGAGGTGCTGGGGGATCTATTGTTGCTGAGTAGGTCTACTGCTGCCGGTGAGCTGAACACCATAGGACGTATTTTGTTACAGGTAAGTAATATAACTAATACTGTAAATATTTTTTTTTAAAACCTAACTTCAGCTTTAAAGAGGACCTGTTCCCCACATATTGTAAAAGTGGCCATCAGAACTGCCATGGTAAGAAGTTGCTTCAATGATGTCATGGATTTCTAGCAAATCAGGCCACAGTTGGTTGAGTATCTCATGACCAAACAAAACAGATACTGTCACAATATGGAGGTTCAGGTTCTTTCGCATTAAAGGACCACCGCGCCTATATTAGAAGCTTTGTATGTAAATATTCCTCTCGGTGATGTGCTTAGAACAGGTCCATTCTGGGAATGACAATGGCTTTAGCCTGCTGTGGGCAGATTCTGGGTCAAAGGAAATCACAAGTAAGTGCCCTCACGTGACCCACAAAAGAACTTTGGCCATAATTCTCTTTTAAAAGTGGAAACTGGAGCAATCCCATCCAAAGACAGAGGGGGCATACAAGCTCTGCACCAATAGAATTGCTACACCATGTTATGCCCTTGCCCTCACCCCTTATGACACTGTTTGGTCACCCAGGATGTACCTATCCTGCAAATTCTAGGAAGTCTAAATTCACATAAGCATGTTGGAGGAGGGGCTCCATCAGTACTCTGGAGGGGCATAGGGGTTGATTTACTTCAGGCAAATAGACTGTGTACTTTGCAAAGTGAAGTTGCTCCAGAGCTTAGTAAATGAGCAATGCTTCACTTTGAAAAGAATACCCAAACACATGCAGTGAAAATAAAAAAAACAGCATTTTTGCTTCCATATGGTTGGATGATGGAAATCAGCAGAGTGTCCAGGGCCATGTTTAACGCAGGGCAAAAGGGGCAGCTGCCCCAGGCCCATTCATAGCTGTGGAGCCCAAAGCAGCTGCCCCTTAAGTCCACACTGCCCACAAATAGTTGATAAGTGTATTCAGGAGGGCCCACGAAAATGTTTGCCCAGGGTCCAATCCATATTAAAGATGGCCCTGAGAGTGTCTGCTCATTTACTATGCTCTGGAGCAGGGGTCTCGAAACTTTCTAAACAAAGGGCCAGTTTACTGTTCTTCAGACTTTAGGGGGGATGGTAGTGGGAAAAAATAATGCCCCATTTTGGATGTCAGTGGGAGGAATTGTGTCCCATCTTTGGTGTCATTGGGCCTCATTGTTGCTGTCATTGGGAAAAATTGTTCCCCATCATAGGTGTCTTTGTGAGGAATTGTGTTCCATCATTTTAGTCATTGGGCCCCATTGTTAGTGTCATTGGGAGAAATTGTGTCCCATCATTGGTGTTATTAGGAACAATTGCGTTCCTTCATTGACTTCATGGGGCCTCATTATTGGTGTCATTGGAAGAAATTGTTCCTAATCATGAGTGTCATTGGGAGAAATTGTGCCCCATCATTGGTGTCATTGGGAAGAATTGTGTTCCATCATTGGTGTCATTGGGAAGAATTGTGTTCCATCACTGGTGTCATTGGGCCTCATCGTTGATGTCATTGGGAGAAATTGTTCCCCATCATTGGTGTCATAGGTTAAAATTGTGTCCCATCATTGGTGTCATCGGGGCTCATTTTTGGTGTCATTGGGAGAAATTGTGCCCCATCATTGGTGTCATTGGGAAGAATTGTGTCCCATCATTGGTGTCATTGGGCCTCATTGTTGGTGTTATGGGGAGAAATTATTCCCCATCATATGTGTCATTGGGAGGAAATGTGTCCCGTCATTGGTGTCATTGGACCCTTTTTGTTAGTTGGGAGGAATTGTGTCCCATCATTGGTGTCACTGGGAGAAATTGTGCCCCATCGTTGGTGTCATTGGGAGGAATTGTGCCCCATCGTTGGTGTTAGCGAGTGTTATTTATGCCCCATTGTTGATATCAGTGGATGAGGTAGTGCCCCAAGGGCTGGATAAAGGCAAGCAAAGGGCCGCATTTGGCCCCGGGGCTACATTTTGGAGACCACTGCTCTGGAGCAACTGCTCTTGCAGAGAGCTACTGCAAAGTGCACAGTTTATTTACCTTTAGTAAATCAACCCCATAGAGTGAAATTAAAGATATACCCAAGAACTTTACAATGCTTGTTAGAATTGTATGTATTGAGTATTCAACTAGTATAAATTTCTAAATCTGGCTTCATAACAGCCTTCTGTAATCTCATGCTGATCAGCATTCATCCCCTCTTAGATTGTAAGCTCTAACGGGCAGGGCCCTCTGATTCCTCTTGTACCAAATTGTGATGTAACTGTACTGTCTGCCTTCATTTTGTAAAGCGCTGCGCAAACTGCTGGCGCTATATAAATCCTGTATAATAATAATAATAATAATTCAGTCTCGGAGAGGGAGTGATGATTCTCTGAGCTAATCAAACTTCTGCATTGCACCGTTCTGTCAGTCTGCCTTTCTGAATCTGGCTTTAGAAAGGAGCATCAGAGAGAAGACCCCATCAATATTCTGCTACTCTCTATCGTCCAATCAGCAGATTGAGGTAGGCTAGAGACCAATCTGTATGATTTACTGTAACTGCAATGGAGAAAAGTGAGGTCACGATCTGTCTGACAGATCAAAAGCCTAGCTAAACAGAATTACAAATCCTATGGCAGGTAAAGAAGGTCTCATATATCTATTCCAACTGTGTATTTATTGGATCTAGCTTTACGTTTTATCCACCCAAGTTTAAATTATTTCATATTATTATGGTATGGAGATATTTAAATATTTCATAGTTGAAGAGCCCACGGGAATTTCCCTTTGGCCTTATCTGCTTATGTGGTTTCTATTGGTAACCCATCAGTTTTCCTGTGCTGATTTTCCTTTGCTCCTGCTAATGATTTTTTCATATGAGATTATTTCCTCTTTAGCTTTAGCAGTCCTTTAATGCTGAAATGAAAGCAAAGCATCAATTAGGAAAAGATTTAGCAAAGAAGAACAAAGAGCTTGTTCAAGTGAACATGAGGAATTTTGCCTGTAAGCGGCTCATAAACCATTTCTATAAGAGCAGCGTGCAAATGCTAAGAGCGCATTTTGCTCTATTCCACGCTATGTTCATATTACGTAGCTAAAGAATATTTTGCATTGTGACATAATGTGCAGAACTAATGCTTCATGTTTTCTGCATAGGTTTGCAAATGTCTAAAAAATGTTATGCATGTATCAGAATGCAAGTGAGAAAAAAAGTCAGATAATATTCTTCACTCTCCCTCCTGACCTAAGGGCCGCCCCCGTCTTTATCAACCCATAACATAGGTCTCTGATTGCATCTCATTGTGATTTTAATAACATCTACTACTCAAGCCCTGAGGAAGGGGAGGCCTTTCCCTGAAACCCGTTGTTGTATTTGTTTTCAAAATCATCGCTGAGTCATATGAACTTTGGTACCAGGTTCTCCTTAAAGCAGACCTTCACCCTAAAGGTCATGTTGTGCCGCCCTGCCTCCTCCCTCTCCTACAAAAGTAATTTATTTGTGCTGCAAAGTAGTACTTTCACATTTCTTGCCTAGGCAAGAAGTTCTCCCCACCAGCAAGCAAACCTCCAGTAATTTGCACAAGGCTAGCAGGGAAGGCTAAAACTTTCCCTGTCTTTGCACTTGCATGGAAAATCACCTACGTGTGAGCAGATATGCCTAAGGCTGGGCAGAGCCCATGGGCACAGCTGTGCATGCTCCATGATGGCGGTGCCTGAGGAAGGGGCACAGCCACCTGGGAGAGGTGGACTGATGTTCTGCTTTAATACCCACCCCAGACTTCTTTCTTGGTGAAGGACTGACATCCTGCAATGTAATTGTGTTGAAGGGCACTGCAGGCCCCTTGCAGATGGGTTTTAATAGCTGTTGGTTCTTCTTCCCATAAAGACACCCCAGAAATGATATTTTTTGCATACTTATGTTGGTCCAGCTTGGCTTGAAATAAGTATGCATATCTGATATTGAGAGGGATGCTATGGAGACTATAACTCAATGTAGTAATCTGCACTACATAGTGGAGCCATGCTCTTCTGTCCTCTGTAGGAAGGTCGCTTTCTCAGCACCTCTGCCATTCATAAAATGCCTTGTATTTTTTTTAAACAATACAAGGCATCAGTTGATTGGAGGAGGGGGTTGACTTCACCACCTCATCAATTCAGAGAACACCTTGTACTCATTGAAAAAAATATAATGCATTCCAGGACTGGCAGTGATGCCGTACAAAGGTGTCAGGAAAGGAGGATTCCTGTACACAGAGGATTGGTCCGTGGCCATTTCGCAGTGCGTGAAGGGGTGCGCGAGCGCACACAAACGCCAGGTGGGCTATTTAAGCTGCACTATGGCCTTGTGTCTTTGCCGTTTGGTCTATTATTTTCCCTGAATATCTGCTACCTGTTCCTGTGTGACTCCCTTTTACCGACTTGATATGCTTCTGTCTCTGCCTGAATGCTGCCTGTACCGACCCCGGGCTTGTCTTTGAATTTCATATCTGCCTGCTCCTTCTGCTTGTCCACCCATCTGCCTGCTGTTATCAACCCTGGCCTGACTTTGCTTACTCTTCTGCTTTATATTTGATCTGACTATCAGTTTCTGACCCAAACTGCCTGACCCTGCTTACCTGCATCTGAGTCTGCTCACCTGTGCAGGTCTCACTGCCAGTACAGCCTGCTCTTCAGCAACGCACTGCTCTTCTGCAACGCACTGCTCTTCAGCAACACACAACCTGCTCTTCAGCAACGCACAACCTGCTCTTCAGCAACGCACTGCTCTTCAGCAACGCACAACCTGCTCTTCAGCAACGCACTGCTCTTCAGCAACGCACAACCTGCTCTTCAGCAACGCACAACCTGCTCTCCAGCAAGGCACTGCTCTTCAGCAACACACAGCCTGCTCTTCAGCAATACACTGCTCTTCAGCAACGCACAGCCTGCTCTTCAGCAATGCACTGCTCTTCAGCAACGCACAGCCTGCTCTTCAGCAATGCACAGCCTGCTCTTCAGCAATGCACTGCTCTTCAGCAACACACAGCCTGCTCATCAGCAATGTACTGCTCTTCAGCAATGCACTGCTATTCAGCAATGCCCAGCCTGCTCTTCAGCAACGCACTGCTCTTCAGCAACGCACTGCTCTTCAGGAATGCACACCCTGCTCTTCAGCAAGGCACTGCTCTTCAGCAATGCACGGCCTGCTCTTCAGCAAGGCACTGCACTTCAGCAACACACAACCTGCTCTTCAGCAACGCACTGCTCTTCAGCAATGCACAACCTGCTCTTCAGCAACACACTGCTCTTCAGCAACGCACAACCTGCTCTTCAGCAAGGCACTGCTCTTCAGCAACACACAGCCTGCTCTTCAGCAATACACTGCTCTTCAGCAACACACAACCTGCTCTTCAGCAATGCACTGCTCTTCAGCAACGCACAGCCTGCTCATCAGCAATACACTGCTCTTCAGCAATGCACTGCTCTTCTGCAATGCCCAGCCTGTTCTTAAGCAACACACTGCTCTTCAGCAATGCACAGCCTGCTCTTCAGCAAGGCACTGCTCTTCAGCAATGCACGGCCTGCTCTTCAGCAATGCACAGCCTGCTTGTCAGCCAGGCACTGCTCTTGAGAAACACACAGCCTACTCTTCAGCAACACACCCTGGTCTTCAGCATCCTGCAACAGCAGACCAGTTAGGCACTCATGCCCACACTGTGCTCAGGCACTCCTGTCACTATACCAGAGTTCCTAAGTCAGAGGGGTAAGAGACAGCCTACCTCCACACATCAGTCTCCACCACCAAGTACGTTACAAAAGGACTCCCTGTTTTCTTTGTGCAGAGAGGGAAGGCACAGAACCCGAAAGATCATGGCTCATACTGTATGTAGCATGGACTCAAGGCTGCTGATAAGGCAGTACAACTGGTCCTGTTGTACTGGACTCAGACCTCATCGGCTAAACAGGGCAACCCAGGGCAAACGTTTAATTGGTTGAACTAGATGGACCTGTGTCTTTTCTCAACCAGACTAGCTATGTAACTATGTAACGTTATTGTTCATTTCTGTCTAAAAGGGGAACATGAGCTGGTAACTTTTTTTTGTTATTTTTCGGGGTGTAGGGGGATAAAGTCAGTGATGCTGTTTTTCTGCACCACAGGGGGGTGGGGTATAGGTGGGGCTTGGGGGGTCCTGTCAGGAAGGCTATATGGAGCCCCATGATGTCTAACAGCAGTCCTGCATGGCCTACTAGAGTGATTTACAGGACCCCCAGCAGCCCTCCTCATATCAGATATGCCTACCCACATCAAGCTAAGCAGGCCCAAAGTAAGTATGCAAAAGAACATAATTCCTGGAGTTCAGCATTAATCAAATGGGCAACAGCTCTCCATACCTCGGCTCCAAACAAATTAACCCCCCTGGCGGTATTCCCGAGTGTGGCTCGGGGTGAATTTTCTGTACAAAAAGCGGTAACCCCGAGCCACACTCGGGATTGCATCACTGGATCCAGGCAGCATTGCTCACCTTGTCCCCTGGATCCAGCAATGTCCCCCCGCTGTATCTGTGGTGTTGTCTTCCCCCCCGATTCACCCTGTGTCCCTGCGAGCGCCACGACGCACGGGGGCGGAGACCGGCGGCAAATTCAAAAAGTGAAACACACAGTAAACATGCACTAAACTGTAATCTGTAAGATTAAATTACTGTATGAAATCATTTCACATCCCCTTTGTCCCTAGTGGTTTGCCCAGTGCCCTGCATGCACTTTTATATTTTATATATGCCATTCTTTCTGCCTGGAAACTTGAGAATGTCCATGGCAACAAAAAGCGTTTTTGTCCAGTTAGAAAACAGCGATAGTAAATCAGAATCATTTGCAGAATTGAGTCATACGGATTTTTGGGGAAATTTATCATCAGACACTGAAAGTGACGAGACCGACAATTCTGCAAATGAGCAAATTTCAGTGTTTTTGATTTGATTACATTATTGAATAAATTTTATTACTATTATGTTATTATTTTTGATAATTATAGTTATTTATTATATTATAATTTATGATTTTGTGTTTCAAACCTTATCATACCCGGGATGTCTACTAGACTCTTGTTTGGACAGATTTAAGTGAATTATTCCTAAGAATTCCAGGCCTACAATATAAAACTCCAAATTTCTATGCAAAACAATGTACTGCTTTTAGACGCAAAAATCTGACATAATCATACCGCCAGGGAGGTTAAGGCCTCTTCTTCTATATCGATATGCCAGAGCAGGTTGAAAATCAAATGGACATTTTTCAGCACCCCCAGTTTGCCACAGCATGCTGCACACACTGCCTCTTACTTTTCCTCTGGGTGTCCAAGGTATGGGGAAACCCTGTGGGTAGGCTGTACGGGGCCCCATGATTTCTAAAGGCAGCTCTGTTCTTTATATTTGAAATATGTATGTTATTTTTTTCTGCTGGTTGGACTGAAAACACAGGATGGGCACCCACCCATGCAATGTTTGCCCTTGGCCCTGGTCTGGGAGCATCTGCATATGGCATAAAGAGCCAGCGCCAGTGTGTTCATTTATATTTATACCATAACCCTTCTGCATTATAAGTTGGTCACAATAGAATTTTTTAATTGCTGTTTTATGCCAGTGGTTATGTTAAGCAACTGAAGTGTGTGTGTAAATGTATGGTGGCTATCTCACTAGCATCAATAAAAAACAAAAATATTCTTTATTAGTAAGATGCATCGGGATGCAAGATTAGTATAGTCCATGCAGACAGAGAGGCAAGCAGGAAGCATTCAGAGATATCGGTGGCATGCAATAGGGTACAGCAGATTCACACATGCCCCAAGCAAGCTCCAGGAGACACAGCAAGACAAGCAGAAGCATCTAGCAAATAAGTTTAATGTATTAAAAAAATAACAGCTGCTTTTTGTCAATGGCTGGAGATGAAAAATTCATGAACATTACCGAACAAATGTACCTTCTCACACATCATATTCTCTAAACTAGGCACAGTCAATGTGCAGAGCACACAAATTGTGAATTGCCCAATGTTCACGTTATTATTTTACGCTTAAAATGTTGATAGGAACAGTAACCATGTTGGATTGATTATATACAAATGTACAAAAAGAATATGTATCTAGCATTACTAACACAAACTCATAGGTTTACATACAAACAATCATCTTAGAAAAATAAATCCCATTAACACTGGTACATCTGGAATCCAAGAGTTAGACTGCAGACTTAAACTAGACAGCATGTGTGGGCTGGAGTTAAAAACGATAATATAGATTCACTCCCTTTCCACCATAAGGCAGTAGAAAACGTAATAACTAAAGTTTAAATATTTTATATGATGGAAGGGCAGAATGTTAGCTAAAATATTTAAGAAGCTCCATTTTCAAGTAGACCATCTGCCAATATGTTAAAATCAGACGGCCGTGTATCTGTTGCTGCCCTCCATTTGAATTCCCTTTCCTGCTCCATCGATGTTGTACCTACTTGAACATTCTATAATAAAGATGGTCTTTTTTTAAGAAGCTGCAGCAAAGGATTGTGTGTAGCTATCCATATCAACAAGATGTCAAGAATTATATTAATGAAATATGTCTTTTGATTGGTTTATAGGGGTTACTGCACTTGCATGCTTATCTGTGCATTTTAAATGAAGACCTAGTCAATCAAGAAGGGATCAGGATACAACATTCCTTCTGGGTATACTGCCCCTAGTTATCTTCTCCGGTCATCTAATGGCAGATAATTATTGGTGTGAGCAAAGCATAAGTAGCCAGAAAGGCTTTTATACTGCTGAAGCTAAGAATATTTCAAAATGATTGTAGGAGTTCAATATTATCGTGGTAAATAGACAGCATTTTCGAGACCCTGTACCTGCTGTTCTCCTCTCACAGTGGAGAACTGGCCTTTAAGAGTCAAACTACTCTACCGTGGCCACCCAAGGTGGCATCATTCATCACATGCTAGCTCCTGGAGAGATGAATTCAAAGTCTTAATTTAACCCTGCCAAGTGGTTGCAAATAGAAAGTAGAAATGGTGATTGAGTTTTGAAAGGCTTTTAGCAAGGTTCAATCAGATGCTGTCTCGTTTAGTGTCTCAGGGGCCAAGAGGAAGAACGCAAGTTCCCAACTCATTTGTAATCTCATCCATCTCATACTGGATTCTTCAATTATCTTCAGGAAGAATTCAGGAGGGGGCTAAATAACACCAATTTTATACTAGTAGAGGGTTTGTTACGGCTATAGCTAAGGGCGAAAGTGCAGCTTTGTATCTTGGAAAGGAAGTTTCCTTTTGTTTGACCTTTGACAAAGCAGCAAGTGGTTGAACTCACCAAAGTCCACCTACCAGTAACCAATAGTTTTAGGAGCATTACCCGTAGGACAGGTCACAGTTAATGTGGGTTATTGCACTTCACTGTCCAGATCACACCTTTATTTACTTGAATTTATCAGGAAGATTTTAAAGTGTAACAGAAAAAGAAAGATATAAATGAGTTCCATCCAACAAACTGCAAAGTCCACTGGAAACATAGCACATTTGAGTCAGTGGGGTTGATTTAATAGAAATGGAGAGTGTAGCTGTGCATGGTAGCCAATAAGCTTCTAACCTCAGCTTCTTCAACTGAGCTTTGACAAAAAATCCTAGAAGCGAATTGGTTTCTATGCAGAGTTTTCGGGGAATGATCCTCCAGATTTTGCACTCCCCAGTTTTAGTAAATCAACCCCAGAGGCATTGTTCACAATCCTTTGCATATACTGGACAGGCTTGTGTGCTATGCTGGACAATGCACCTGGATGCCGGATTTTTAGAGTGTGAATATTAAACTGAATTGTATAAAGAGGGATCCCCTGACACATTGCAGTTAATTTACTAAAACCGGAGAGTGCAAAATCTGGTGCAGCAGTGCATAGAAATCAGCTTGCAGTTTTTTTTGACAAAGCTTTATTGAACAACCTGAAGTTAGAAGCTGATTGGCAACCATGCACAGCTACAACAGATTGGGCACTTTCCAGTTTTAGGTAGTCAATCCCATTGACTTTTATAAGACAAGGCTTGGCTCTGTAGAAAGGCAGCATCAGCCTGTAGAGGCAATATAATAAGGTGTGATTGCCTTTTATTTTATATTTTCCATTTATTTCTAATAAAAGTTTTGGAGAAAAAATACTACAACATAAGCCTAAGGAGTATTTAAAGTGGAAGTTCTGCCTAAAACTAAAATCTCTAAATCTTCTTGCAGCCACAATCTAAGACTAATCTATCTAGCCCTGTAAAGTAAAAAGCTCTATACATAACCTTTCTGAAGCTGCTCCAGTCCGGTTCGGTCTCCAGCGGCGGAAGCTCTGTGCAGGAGACAGCCGACAATGGCTGGGAAGTGACATCACCCATAGAGTTACTATGGGGCTTCCTTTGTTGGCGGCCTCTTCTGCACACGCCTACACTGACAGCTCACCGTGGGGCAGGAGGGGTGATGGCAGCACCAATGAGCAGTACTCATCCAAGAAGAGCTTAGCAGGTTGCCTAGGGAACAACACGTTTTGGGGGCATGGCCCCCTTTCTCAAGCATACCAACATGACTCAGGCCTTTCCCTAAATAGAGGAGTAGCAACTGTCTGCAATCCTTGTTAGAGACCAAAGGGATGGCTGCATAAGAACTATATGCAAAAAAGGAAGATATATTAAGGGTGCTGTGGAACAACTGAGTGTGAGAGTGGGATTTTTAGTTGCCTTTTTTTAGGTAGAGCCGACCTATGCAGAAAGACCACTGCTCCCTCACAAAGAGCAAGGCTCTTCTTTTGCAGCATGCTGGCAGGGGACTGGCTCTTATACTCAGGTTGTGGCTGCTTTCCAAAGGGAACACATTGTAAGTCTTTGAACACACCTATAATGTATTTTAGCAGATTTAAACTGAAGAATAATTTGAGCTATAAAGATGTGTGGTCAAAGGGAGTGGGAGCAGCATTATAAAAGTAACATTAATTGCCCATAATTGAGTTCCAGACTTAAACACAGCCTCACGCTACACTCTTATAAAAAGACACTAGTATACTACATCTACCCCTACCAGGAGTTCTGCTCCTTACCTTACATGCTAAGGTCCTCGTAGTGTACACAACATTTAGAGACACGACTGGTACTCGACGCGGTGGAAAGACTGCATGTGTGAGAGCATTGGGACATGGAAAAGTGACAAATTGCACCAACATTTCAAAACAAAACATCCCTCCAATCCTTAATGGATGGACAGGGACATGCATGCATTACAAAAAAAAAGAGAAAAAAAAACATAAAGTAAGGAAGATACAAAGTTACAATGAAAAGATGAACATAGAAAAAAAAGACATTATTTACAAAAGATAAATCATGCATTGTTAGCCAATCTACCCCAAATATAGTAAAATAGATCACTGCCAGACTGAAAATGGCAGCTGCTAGAGTCTTAGACACATCTATGGAGACCATTTTGTAAAGTAAACCAATACATAGCCTTTCAATTAACTAGGCGAGAGCCACGATCGCCTAGTGCATGGAAGGGTGGTATTGTTATAGAACAAAATGGTCAACTCTATGCACAAAGCAACACTTTAGTTATGTATATTTTATACAATTTATATACAATATATGTACATATGGCATCTCAATAACCTCTTTGCTGTTGGAGAAGTTGGTGTCAAGGTGCCCATTTCATAGGTTACAAACCCCTCAATCAGCAAAAAAGGCACAGTGTTTCAATGACAGAGGTATTCTTGGAACTCATACGCCAGGAGCTGTCACCCCTAGGACTGCTCTATTGCTACTTTGTATCATGGAAGACCTAACCACATGAATTGACCAATGATGTGCTATAAGCATTGGCAATTGAGCAGAGATTAGCACCCATCAGAATACACCTGAATGCTGGAGAATGATATCTGGTGACCAGTGTTAATTTTGACCTAAAATTTTCGATTTTGTTTTAGTCATAGTCTTTTGACTAAAATGCCATTTTAGTTTTAGTCCTATTTGAGTTATCTGAATTGTTTTAGTTTTAGTCGTATTTTAGTCAACTAAAATTTCCAGTACATTTTAGTTGACGAAAAATGGGTTTAGTTAAATTGTAATGCATTATTTAAGAATTTCTCTAGAATTGCCAAACTCATTAAATACTCCTAGAGTAAAAATCTAATAACATGTTATTATTTATGGTATTAAGATTTGAACATGCACTACAGACACAGATTTAACCGTTGTGATATATATTATAATTAATATTATATAAAAGTAATAATATATATATATATATAAAACCAAGTTTCATAAACAAACAAATATATTAAAATATTGCTTTTTGACACAAAGAAGTGCAACAAAATATAAAATAAAACCTGTAAACTCTGTTGGCTGTAATGCCATTGCACATATTACCTGACTATATTACCAACATTAAATATTAAAAACAATATATATATAATTAAGAAAGGCCTTTTTCTTAATTTTTTTTTCAGCAGCTTAGTAGATGCCCGCTACTTATTCTTATGTGGTAGTGCAAAAGTGCAATACATGTTTAAACGTTGATGTGTTATTATTATAGGCTGGGGATGGAATTGTGTTGTTGATTTAGAAAAGGCCAGAAAAGTTAGAAATTTTAGAAAATTTGACATTAAATTTCAATTTAGTTTTAGTTTTAGTCGTACTTTAGTTGACTAAGATATCCAGCACCAGTGTTAATTTCGTCGGTGAAAATATTGTTGATGAATTTAACACTGGTTGTCACGAGTCAATGCACTTCATTTTCATTGCAGAAATGTTGAAGCATAATTCCAGCTTAGCTTTAGCTAAATATAATTATAGCAATATAGAAACAAATTTACACTTTAGGGACCTAATTACTAATACCTGCATCATGTCCACACCTGTCACACACTGCCTCTTTTGCTTGGCATCATGTTATGTTTTAATGCAGCTTTACTCAACCAAGACTCCAAGGAACCTATGGGTTCCTTCAGAGGTTGCTAGAGGTTCCTTGAGCAATGAGCACACCAACATTCTTTTCCAATGGTGGACGATGTGCTGACGTCACCGCGTTCGTGGCATGCGGAAGGACGGAGGTAGTGTCAATACTGGCTGGCATTTATATATGTATATATGATGTAAAGGTGATTCTATTGGTCTAAATAAAGATCAATCGGGTTTTATGCTGGAGCCTTGATATTTTTTTTTTGGATAAATGCAATTACCATTGCCCTGAGGATCAATGTTGACGCAGATGAGGACCTGAGAGAGATAAAGGCTTGGGTATAAAGCCACTGCTTGTTTGACCCCCTGTAATAGGGGGTCAACAATAGTTGGTAAGCAGGCATTTTTATTCCTGGTGGTGGGAGTATCACTGAAGGATTCCTCAGATGGTGGTGGTGGATGCTGTGATCCAGAGGCATAACTAGAACCTTCAGGGCCCCGGTGCAAGAAATTATGAAGGGGCCCCCTGACCCCTGGCCAATGCCCTTCCCTCCTTCCGCTGATCCTGAGGCCCTTTACGCCCTCTTAATTACGGTCCTGCAGTGGCACCCTTTCACACCATTCCATGGTGGTGAAATGCCAGGGCCTGATCCCACTTGCAACCTTTGCAATCCTGATAGTTCCCTCACTGGTGTCAGCAGTTTTTAATTTTTATTTTAATTGTATTTTTTTTTTACCATTTAATTTTATTTTTTTTACAATTTTATTTTTATATTTTTTTACAATTTATTTTAGGAGCTCTGTTGGGGGGCTTTGATGAAATATCAGGGGGTCTAAACAAACCTAAGCCCTCAATCTCCATCTGTGTAGCCTCAGCTGCACAAAATGAATTGACAGGAATAGCTGTGCACCGAGCCTCCCATTCATTCAGACATGGAAGTATAGTAAAAACAGTTTACTATGCTTCAGTTATGAATGAACCAATTGGTACCAATCACTGACTCTGTTCATTCAGAAAAGGAAGGAGCCGGTAAATGACAAATTAACAGACCCATTCCCATCTCTCCATCATGACATCTTCTACGGCAGCTGGCAGGAGAGAGGAGGGGGGAAGACAGCAGCTCTGTGGGGGGGACCAGGGAAGCACCCTGGGAACAGCAGAAGACAAGTAAACTGGGCGGCGGGGGCAGCATATAGAGGAACCAATCTTCTCCATTAGGAGGAAAATGGAGGAGATTGGTTCCTCTAAATGCCGCCCCGCCATCCCTCCTATCCAGGTGTACAAGGGAGGCACACGGGCCCCCTGAAGCATGGGGCCCGGTTGCAATTGCAACCCCTGCAATCCCTATCATTATGCCTCTGCTGTGATCTCTTCAATTTCACATATGGACACTTGTGGACTTAATTTTATTAATCAATTTTCACTATCTTTGTTTATGAAAATACCTTTGGTTTAAGTTGTTTTGATAGAGCGACTCATTTTTGAACAATTCTATGTTGTAAACTGCACAAAAAAAAAATTGCTGTGCACTGCTAAAATGTTCGGGTTTGACTTGATGAAAAGGTGGCAACCCCAGCTCATACTGGTTTGGTTTCTCCTCACTGCCAGTGGCAGGGACAGTGGTCATGGGGACATATGTAAAGAAAACAAAAGACAGCAATTGATACCTGAAGTCATGGATATGTACTACTGGAACCATGAGATTGTTTTATTGGTATTGCTATCCAATAGTGTTGTAGCAGTGTTTACACAGGGTGTTCCCAGATTCAATGCAAAAAATAAATTTTGATTTTGAAATGCCACACCATGATTTATTAGTTTAGATACAAATGTACAGTATTGTATTATAAAATCAGGTAGAAGACTATACAAGAAAGCCAACTTGTTTCGGGGAACCAAAACCTTCATCTGGGCTTAAGAATAGGAAACAACATATGGACTGGATTGAGCATACAATGTATGCAGAATCCTAAAGCGGTAGTAAACTACTGGCATTTTTTACTAAAGCTCCAAGGCAAAGTAATACTTTGCTAGTATGCATCGCATAGCACATTATGTGAAACGTACCTTAAAATGAAGCCCTCCAGCGGTGCGCTGTCACAACTCACAGGGCTTCCATCTTCACTTGGTCTTCCTTCTGGATTGGTGGGCTCTGGTCCTCTGATTGGACAAGCCCCAGCTGTTTACGGCACAGGGCTCTGAAGTAACGGCACGGTATGCCTTTCCTTCGGGGGGCATGCACTGGTGATGTCACCGGCGGCTTCCCAAGTAAATATCTCCTAAATGGTGCATGTTTAGGAGATATTTACTGAACCGATAGGTAAGCCTTACTATAGACTTACCTATAGGTAGAAATCGTCCATGGGAGTTTACTCCCACTTTAACTAATTGTGTGATAAAGTGCAGTGTTTGCCTGCAGCTGATCTAACCAGCTGCTGATGAATTGTGCTTCATCACTCAGTTGGCAATATACCAGTGGCTCCAGAAACAAGCTTGTTTTCTTGAATAGTCTTCCATCAAATTTTATATTGGAATATGTGTGTATCTGGACTATTAACACGTTCTATGCAAGTCTAGCAAGTCTACTTTTGAAGGAACTGAGACCACAGTGAGCAGCCTCAGTTCTCAGAAAGTTATCTTCTTGGAGCACAATAACCCTGTCAGATGTGAATAATAGGCAGGCACCTCATTAGACTTAACTCATGGTATGCCTGCAGTTTTTACAAAGTAGCGAGCGCCCCCTCCCCCCCTGGACCATACCAGGCCACGTGCCCTCAACATGGGGAGTATGGGTGCTTCGGGCTCAATCGATCCAGAGGAAGACAAAAAAAAAACCCATAAAGCAACTGGGTAGAAAAAAAAAGCTTTCCTGATCCCCACGAGTAATGGGATTGTTGAGTTTTTCTTTTTGATTGAGGGCCATTTTATCTTACAAGTTTGACATTGCTTTGCTGAGTCCTTGTTTATTACTGATTATACCTGTTATAGTATATAAATTCTGAATAGTTGTGCTTAACTACACAACTCTTACTTGGTATTAGAATTACAAAGCCTTGTCTCATTAACGAGCACCCACAATGTATTGCCCCCTGCTTTTTCCTTCCATGATACATTGTAGCAGTTCTAGAGAACACCCTCTTCTAGAAACTTCACAGGATGTTACAATGTTACCCTCCAAGTCTTAACCAGTATATTGGGGGTGACCTGACCGGTTGTAACTGTAAACACTACAACCATACAACAGAATACACAGTACATGCAAGTGCAAAGGAGGAGCATGCAGTCTATATACAGGTCTCGATATCCATAAAGGTGAAGGGTACCTTGCAGTCGTCAACTACCACAGAATTGTGCGCTGCGTAAATGCATTGGTTGGAATTGTTCTCCCTGTGGTTTTTCATGTCATCATAAATGGACTGAGTCTTGGTCATTTCAATTTCCTGCTGTGCATGCTGCTTATCCAGAATATCCAGCTCTGCCTTGGATAGATGGTAAACGATGCCGGCGCCGAAGGAGTCACCGACGACGTTGACAGAAGTCCTCATTCGGTCCCTGGGGTAGAGTGGACAAAAAGAGGAATCAGAGAAGATGTAGGAGATGGTCTAACACAAGGGTGGCCAATTAATTTTCCCAAAGGGTCACAAGAGAAGTTGGGACTATTGTGGAAGGCTGAACCAATGGGGCCTGTACTTATATATTCCGTTACCTGGTATATACTCCCCCAACATGTGACTTCACTTCCTCAGCAAGTCATACGCTATGGCCAACTAGTGGGGACATTGGCTCTGCCCTTGACCTGTGGGCTGGAGAGCGGGACCTGGCAACACATCCCCATATACCCTCATCTGCATCATATGCTTGTTGTCCACCTGTCATGGTGTTCCCCAGTCACTTGAGAGGCAGCGTCACCCCTCCTATATGGACGAAGCCACTTAGAAAGGAAGTGCTACCATCATCATCTTGGCATCTAGTGGACCGATGAGAGCAGAAGCACAGCTGCTGTCATCTTGTTGACTAGCTGGTCTGGAGGACCCCCCGGCCATGGAGCACTGTCACACACCCTGGAGAGGTGTGGAAGTTCAGCTATCAAAACAAAAGCAATGCAACCTCACGCAGTCCAAGCAGGGACAGCCAAAGGGCCAGATGTGGCACGGTGGCCGTAAAATGCCCAGTCTGGTCTATCAGTTGTGTCTTACAGTTGACTTACAAGTACGTTTTCAAGTTTTATGCCTTTTGCTATGTTATTTTTTTAAAACATTTACATGCAGACCAACTGATCCAGCAAAAGTGACTGTGACAAGTGGTTGGGACAAACCATAAAAAATGATTGTTGGTTTGGGGTTTTATGCCATGTCTGTT
Source organism: Glandirana rugosa (assembly GCA_018402905.1). Lineage (NCBI taxonomy): Eukaryota > Metazoa > Chordata > Amphibia > Anura > Ranidae > Glandirana > Glandirana rugosa. The sequence goes on along the minus strand of BLSH010164837.1, from coordinate 343,685 downwards.
ATTTACAGAATGGTTTATGATTTGAATAAAAGATTCTAATTGCAAGTTGGTGTAGGTCAGCCTTTTTCGGCCAGGGTGTTCAGGCATCTTGGGGTGCCTTGAGGTCTCTTCAGGGGTGCCTTGGCAAAATGCCTAAGAATTACCCACAAATGTATACAAGCCATCAGGTGGATAAAGCTTGCCTTTTAGATACATAAAGCCACAGGTTTTCATTGTGCACCATTACGACCTTCTAGCCACTGGCGTCCTAACAACTAATGATCCTCCCCTACCCTTCTCTGTCAGTGCTGGGGTTACATTAGTTGAGTGAAGGAGAAAGACTGAAGAAGAAGAGAAACATTGGAAAACTAGTCAGTACCAGTGTACAAAAGTGTATTGGATTTGTAAGAATAAATCACCCCTAACGTTGGATGTCCTACATGTGTGGATGTTGATATATTATGTAAAACTATTAGAATCGTTTTTTACATTTTAGGATGGGGTGCCCCAAGACTGTTCATAATTTTAGATTGTGCCTTGAGATTGTCCATGATTTTGAAGGGTGCCTTGGCTAAAAAAGGTTGAGAAACACTGGTGTAGATCATAAATTTCTTGCATGGATTATTTTCACTTAGTTTTGTTTTCCCTGAAAATATGTGAGCAGCAACCCTAAACGTTGGCTTGTGGCTGTTACAGCCCAGTGACTGCTGTAAACTGGCCCCTGCAGTGAGAAGGTCCTGCATATGGGGTTTTCTTATGCAAGCCATAAGAAAGCTGTTTGGGCTGAATGGCAGAGAACACACAACTGCAATCTATCACATGCACTTTAGGGTGGAGAAATCTCTATGAGGACATAGATACTGCGGAGAGGTAAGTGCCTCTGACATCTATGTTGGGGGGACTTTCAGAAAACCATTGACTTCAAAAATGGGGCACCCTTCCTCACTAACACAGTAGCATTTATTCCTCCTGGTATCTGCTGACACAGGGGCATCTATTACCCCCACTGACACATTGAGGGTTATTTACTAAAGCTGGAGAGTGCAATATCTGGTGCACCTCTGCAAAGAAACCAATCAGCTTCCAGTGTTTTTTGGTCAAAGCTTAATTGAACAAGCTAAAGTTAGAAGCTGATTGGCTACCATACATAGCTGCACCAGACTCTGAGTAAGCTAGTTTTATTAAATCTCCCCCATAGACATTTATCACTTCTACTGGCACGGGGGCAATCATTTTTTACTCTTAATAACACAGGGGCATTTATTACTACCACGGACACAGGGGCATTTATTACTCTCCCTGACATAGGGGCTTTTTTTACTCCTCCTGACATAGGGGCATGTATTACTCCCCCTGACATAGGGGTATTTATTACTCCCTCTGACATAGGGGCATTTATTACTCCCTCTGACATAGGGGCATTTATTTATCCCTCTGACATAGGGGCATTTATTACTCCCCCTGACATAGGGGCATTTATTACTCCCTCTGACATAGGGGCATTTATTGCTCCCTCTGACATAGGGGCATTTATTACTCCCCCTGACTTAGGGGCATTTATTACTCCCTCTAAAATAGGGGCATTTATTACTCCCTCTGACATAGGAGCATTTATTACTCCCTCTGACATAGGGGCATTTATTACTCCCTCTGACATAGGGACATTTATTACTCCCTCTGACATAGGGGCATTTATTACTCCCTCTGACATAGGGGCATTTATTCCTCCCCCTGAGACAGAAGTATTTATTCATTCCACTGATAAAGGGGTATTTATTGCTTCCACGGACATAAGGGCATTTAATACTCTACTAACGACTAACGCAGAGGCATTTATTCCTCCCTCCAACACATGTGTATTTATTTCTCTTACTGACACTGGGGTATTAATTTTTCCCATTAGCCACTGACAAGGGTGTTTATTAATCCCCCTGAAACCGTGGCATTTATTACTCTCACTGACACAAGGGCATCTATTACTTCCACTAACATAAGGACATTTATTCCTCCCCTAAAACAGAAGTATTTATTCATCCTACTGATCAAGGGGTATTTATTCCTTCCACAGACACAGGGGCATTTGCTTCTCTTCTCTTCCCATTGGCCACTGACATGGGTGTTTATTCATCCCCCTGACGCTGTGGCATTTATAACTCTCACTGACAATGGGTCATTTATTACTCCACCTCTGGTGCTGGGACATTTATTACCCCCACTAATGCTGCAACATTTTTTACTCCCACTGTCAATGAGATATTCATTGCTCCCAATGACCAATGACAACGGAGCATTTATTACTCCCACTGATGGCGGGACATTTATTACCTCCCACTGACCATAGGGCATTTATTACTACCAATGATCACTAACTCCCGCGCTTCTATCAGTCCCACTGATCAATAACACAGGAGCATTTATTACTTCCTCTGATGCAGAGATATTTATTACTTCCACTGAAACTGGGACATTTATCACTCCTTCTGACACCGGGACATTTATTATGCTTTCTGATGACTGATTGGGGTGGGGGTATGGGGGGCATTTTTTTGCTCTCACTTAACACTGGCACAGGGGCATATTTTTTACTGCTCCTGACCTTTGATGCATTTATTTTACTACTACCAGCCACAGTCCAACCACAAAAGAATCTAACAGACTGTGAACTGACCTTTTTTTTTAAAGATAAAATACCCACTTTTTAGAGCCTGCGGACCAAATGGAATTAAAATAACATTTACAAAAACCCTTTTTGTAATTATCTGAGCCATCTTTTTGAATAAATAAAAAATGTTCACAAAACAATAATAAAAAAAAAAAAACAGGCAAATGAATACCTGGGTAACTACTATTAGTGTGTTCACATGTTTTTGGTGGGCTTTCATACTTACAATAGCCAGTCTACAGCAACGAGCAGGCTAATGTCCTGGGTGGGCAATCCTACAGCCGTCAGGATGAGAAGCATGGTAACCAGACCTGCGCTGGGGATACTGGCTGCCCCCACACTGGCCAACGTCGCTGTCAAGCTTGGAAGCAAAATAATACACACAAGAGATAATCAGACAGGGTTCAACACGATTTCAAGCTATTAATCTTTTAGGCCTGGCCTGTACCTATGGCATTACTGGCACTTTTCAAAGGAGCTACTATGAAAAGGAGACCCCAGAAAGAATTTATAGCATCTGAAGAGGACTTAAGTCTCCCTTATTTTTACGGAGGTCGAAACACCGGTCTCATATCTTTAATGGTGGACACCAGTCATCTTCCTTGTCACGGGGTAGTAACTATAATACGACTTCCTTATTACGGGGTAGTAACGATAGTCACCGTCCTTAATACGGGGTGGAAACCACATTCGTCCTACTTATTACGGTCTTCTTGATCGTTTCCCGACGTAAACCGGACGTCCGGAGACAAACCTCTGGTACCCAGATTTCCTTTTTTACAAAAACATAGATCACCGTTCGTTAGTCTAAGATACAAAGTCCAAAAGTCTATTAAAATGACCAGGAAGGAAGTCTACGATATTTAAGAAAGACCCCAGAGGAAAAGTATCATCGAGGAAACTTTTCACGGTCATTACGGTATCCATGTCCGGTCCGGATTTTCTAATTATCGAACTTT
>BLSH010164837.1:313009-329987 GCA_018402905.1 Glandirana rugosa | reverse complement strand
GCCCCCCCCCCCCCCCCAGTGCTGTTGTCTTCCCCCCTCCTCTCTCCTGCCAGCTGCTGTAGAAGATGCGTCATGATGGAGAGATGGGAACGGGTCAGTACATTTGTCATTTACCGGCTCCTTCCTTTCTTCCTTTTCTGACTGGACAGAGACAGTGATTGGTACCAATTGGTTCATTCATAACTGAAGCCTAGTAAACTGTTTTTACTATACTTCAGTTTCTGAATAAATGGGAGGCTTGGTACACAACTATTCCTGTCCATTCATTCTGTGGAGCTGAGGTTACACAGATGGAGATTGAGGGCTGAGACTTTTTAGACCCCCTGATATCTCATCAAAGCCCCCTAACAGGGCTCCTAAAAAAAAATGTAAAAAATTGTAAAAATAAAATTGTAAAATAAATAAAATGAAATGGTAAAAAAATGAAATGAAATTAAAATTAAAAACTACTGACACCAGTGAGGGAACTATCAGGATTGCAAAGGTTGCAATTGTGACAATGGTGGCATTTCACCACCATGGGAAGGCCCAAAGATGGCAGAAAGGGGGCCCGCAGCAGAACTTGTGAAAGGGCCCCGCTGTGGTACCGTAATCAAGGGACACGCGATGGGAGTAAAGGGCCCCAGGATCAGGGGGAAGAGGGAAGGGCTCTGGCCAGGGGTCAGGGGGGCCCTACATAATTTCTTGCACCTGGGCCCTGAAGGTTCTAGTTATGCCTCTGGTTACAGAGGAGATCTAGTGCTAAAATTTTACACCGTCCTTTTAGAAAAAAAAAATTTGATCACTTTTATTCATATTACAAGGAATGTAAACATTCCTTGTAATAGAAAAAAGCGGAGGGGTCAAAAAGACCTCCGATCTCATATTTACACTTAAATGCAATAAAAAATAAAAAAAGACACTTGAAAAAAAAATGTTCCCTTTAAAAGCATTGGGCGGAAGTGACGTTTGATGTCGCTTCCGCCAGTCAATACTATGGAGCCGAGTTGGAGGCATCTTCCGCTCACTCGGCATCCAGTACAGGAGGAGAACAGACCCGATCGTCTCTGCTGCTACAGGCGGGTCCGGTAAGTGGCGGAGACGACAGGAAAATGGCGAATCCGAAAGCGGGGCGTCCACTGTTTAAAATAATACCGGTGATATGGTAGCTATCTGTTACCATAGCAATGGTACTCAACGGCAAAGTAGCGGTGTATAATGAAGGCGGCCCATCCAGAAGTGGTTAAACATGATTGGAGGAACAAAGTCAGCAGATCTTCAACTCATTCACTTAGTTCTGGGGAAAATTCCTATGCAAATTGCAACTTCTTTTGCAAAGTGAACATTTGCCTTTAGTAAATCAACCTCACAGAGTTTATCCACATTTTAGTAGTGGGTGGGAGAGGGGAGATCCAATATAATGCAATTATTTTCCTGGCCAGGAATAATGGGGAGCGTTTAAAGAAAATAAAAATCAGACCCCAGGCTTGTGACTTGTCAGGGTTGCATGACCAGTTCTTTTCCAATAATGGAGTTCTCTCTGCTGTATTATGCATTGGGAACTCCATAGGATACTGTGGTACACATTTTATAATTGGGTGGGAATAGTAATATCTGTTCTCTGTTATAAATGAAATCCTTAGTCTTTTCTTTCCGTGCTGCAAAAAGATGAAATTAAAACAAAAATGTGTTCAATAACTACACCTGATCTAAATACATCCAAAAGTGAATGAGACAGTTACACTTGCCCTATTGTTTCTTGTTGGATTTAAAGTTAAAAACATTATCGTAAAAATGCCTGGGTATGTTTTCATATTTCATGAATGCAATCAGAAAATAATAATGATCTACATATCGAAACAACCAAATTATAAAATAATAAGACTAAAACATATGGGCCCGTTGATCACTCATTGACAACAGTAGAGATACTCAGATGTTCTATTGCTTTGGGTAAATAGAAACTAACAGAATGGATGCTAGTCTGGCCTTTCTTGAAAATATGTTGTTCTAGGCTCCCTTCAAAGTTGGGAACATGTCTGATGGCCTGAGAAGAATGGATGCTAGTCTTGCCTTTCATGAATATATGTTATTCTAGGCTCCCTTTAAAGTTGGGAACATGTCTGATGGCCTGAGAAGAATGGATGCTTGTCTTGCCTTTCTTGAAAAGATGTTGTTCTAGACTTCCTTCAAAGTTGGGAACACGTCTGATGGCCTGAGAAGAATGGATGCTAGTCTTGCCTTTCATGAAAAGATGTTGTTCTAGACTCCCTTCAAAGTTGGGAGCATGTCTGATGGCCTGAGAAAAATGGATGCTAGTCTTGCCTTTCATGAAAATATGTTGTTCTAGGCTCCCTTTAAAGTTGGGAACATGTCTGATGGCCTGAGAAGAATGGATGCTAGTCTTGCCTTTCATGAAAAGATGTTGTTCTAGGCTCCCTTTAAAGTTGGGAACATGTCTGATGGCCTGAGAAGAATGGATGCTAGTCTTGCCTTTCATGAAAATATGTTGTTCTAGGCTCCCTTCAAAGTTGGGAACACGTCTGATGGCCTGATCAATCTACCATCTGATTCTACCTTTCAGTTGTGATCACACCTAAGCAGCATAGCATTCGAGAAAAAACTATACTCAACAAAAGTGTCACTATATTCAAAAATGTTTTTTGAGAAAAAAAAAACTCCCTACAAGTACTGAATATAATTGTAAGTAGTTTAGCAAATCTTTTCTACAGATTCATAACATTTCCCTGTTATGAAGAAATTGCACTTTGCCTTACCAAGTCTTTTCTCAAACTAATTGTTAAATACAATCACCTGAGCAATATAAAGTGATGCGAAAATAGCTGAAGTATTTTCTTCCCTTGAGACGTGGATGAGTCATAAAAAGGACCTCACCAAAAAATTAACAGAAACTAACAGAATTTCTAGGCGAGTACACAGTGAGTACAGAACTTTACCAGGTTGTAAGGAAGGATAACCTATTAAAATGAATGAGCTGTAATGCACCTCAACATGTGGAAATTTAGTTCATGCCCTTAGTACAGTGGTTCTCAACTCCTCGGGACCCACCAACAGGCCAGATTTTAAGTATTCCCTTGGGGAGATGCAGACTAGAATACTGCAATCACTGAGCAGCAAATGATATCACCTGTGATGTATTTCAGTTATCCTGCAAACCTGGCCTGTTAGTGGGTCCCGAGGACCGGAGTTGAGAACCACTGCCTTAGTATTTCACAACAGCTGTAAATTAAGATGGAAATTGGACTTTTAATTAATTTGGAATTGTTCATGGTGCTAAGTCTTGCGCTGCAGGCTGTAACACACAAAATTTTAGGTCATGTTGAATTTTATGCAAAAACTGCAATGCACAGAAGCCAAACAAATATGAAACAAGTGAAATTAGGGCCAGTGATCTTTGTTCATTGACTCAAATTAAACTACGAGGCACCTAGCCTTTTCAGAAAGAGGTCAGCAAAGGCAACCCAAATATATTTATCTCAATATGGGACTTCTTCAAAAGCTGTAGCATATCGCATTTCAAATTAAAATGTGCAGAAAACCCACAAAACACAGCAATACCAGTTAGTCAAAAACTTAACAGAACCAATTCAACCCCAAAAAGAGGGAGCAAGACCAATGATACAGGTATATAAGTGATTCTGGGAATATCCTGAGCCCCTTAAAGAGTTTTAAAGAGACCAGAAATGCTTGTAGTTTCAACATACAAGCATTTACCAGAAACTCAAATATCAGATTTGGGTGGAAAGACGAATTAAAATGATTTGGCAAGTGATGCTTGTTTTTAGTATCTGCAAATCAGGCCAAACCTAATGAGCCCCTGTCACCTGATAAAAACCACACAATCTAAACACTAAAACAATTTATAATAAGGAACCAGATGTGATTTCAAGGGGAAGTTAGAATGTAGCAATTTGTGAAACTGGGAACGCATTGTTCTCTCTAAACTGTTTTGCAAATGGCTCTTTTCTGAAGGAGAGATCAATGGCTGTGACAGTTCCTGAGCTCATTTCCTCTGAGAACATGGAGCCTCTCCACCTGTATCCAGTCCAGGATCTCCCAAGAGACCTCATTGTCTCTCGTATACTGAGCCTGCTGCTTTCGCAAGAATTGACAAAGGACCCGTGATGAACAGTGAGGAAATTTTGTCCCCTGAGGTGGCTTCTAACCTCAGACAGGATGGTCATTGTTCAACCTGCAACTAAGGCCAATGGAGAAGTGTGTTGCCAATCACAGCATCGCATTCAGATACAAGAATTTGGCAACATGTGAATATGAACCTGAGGGTGAATGAGCTGTGCATACAATCGGACTGATTTATGAAAAGTGGAAGGAAAGAAAAAACGTTCAGAATGATACAAAGCCAGGGCAGAGGGCTTCATGAATGAGTCGTGAAAGATCAGGCCTGAAGATGTTAAGGAAAATGTAGCCCCTATGGGATTTCAAGGGTTTTGTAGAAGGTGGAGCCATGTAGATAGTGTGCTACGATTGGTCAGAAGGCAGGCAGGAACATGTGGTCCTAGTAATATATTGTCCCATTTTTCAGCCCACCTTATTTGGTAGAATAAAGTAATGTCACAGGAGCTTGGCTGGTAGGAGGTCTTTGTAGGAAATGTAGAGTTTAGGTGTGTTTGGTAAAAAGGGGGCCACCTATTGTGGTGTTTTACTAGCAAGCAAAGTACTCTTTTCTTGTCCATACAGGGTAAAGCAAAAAGTTTACTTTAACCTCTCATATGGATTAAAGCAAACTTGAATTCTGATGAGGAGAGAGTGGGATCATAAATGGCTTAGAGCATTGCCGCAACAGTTGTCCCTGGGCCACTTGTGCACACTTTAGTATGCCAGCCATAATATAGTTTGCTTTCATTTCAGCACCGCAGAAAGGCTCATGCATCAACTTACCACATGATCATGGTCACAAGTTTCATGACAATCTCATTGAGGATGCTGAAGAATTCCACCATCAGCCGTGCCTGTTCCCCCATCTTTCCCATTGCAATGCCAAACGCTATGAAGAAACCAATCAGACCTGCATGCAGATAAGACAATGGGTCAGTCATTGGTCCATAATCAAATATGAAAGTCTCCTCCTTCTGGATCACATTCTATCTAAACTTTTGAAGTTTTTAGTACTTAGGACAGCCTTTCTCCACCTTTTCAACACAGCAGAAACCTTGAAATAACTTTCCGGTCTCAAGAAACCCCTGCTAAAATTGATTATATCTACAACTCATGATACATTAGTGTGATGGTCAGTGGGAAGAATGCTCCTTACATTTGTGGTCATTGGGAAGAATTACCCCCTTATAGATAGCTAAAAAAATCTATGGTGTCAGTGGGGGCTTATTAGAGAGGCAGAAATTGCTCATTGCTCAAGGAACGCGTAGCAACCTCTGGAGGAACCCTTGGGTTCCATGAAAACCCTGGTGGAGAAACCCTGACTTGCGCTAAAGCTCACAATTTCCAAAGTGAAGCTTCCCTTTTAGTTATGCTTTAATTATGACATATAGGAAGGAAGGAGAGAACTCAACATATAATACCATCATCCTCTCAATGAAGATAAGATTGAATGACATGAATGATTAGATTATGCTTGTGTTGAAACCATTGGAACAGAAAGCAAATCAGTTGTGAAAACACAACATTTGGTAGCAGAAGTCCACAGCCCATGTTATTCTGAGTCTATCATGCTGTTTGGGGATGTGGCATCCATTCAAAAATGCATTTAGTTACGTAAATCACGAGGGAAGGAAGTCCAGACTTGAGAGAAGACGGCTTGTTCCTAGTGTCCGACCTGAGGCTAAGATCCCAATCAATTTGCATGTCAATGTAAAACCCATTGAAGAGAATTTATTAAAACTTGGGCAGTCAGAATCTGCAGCAGCTGTGCATGGCAACTAATCAGCTTTTATCTATCATTTTCAAAGCTTAACTTAAAAAGCTGAAGGTGGAAGATGAACGGTTAGTATGCACAGTTGCTTCAGATTCTGTCTGCTGCAGTTTTTATCAATTCTTCCTATTGAATTGTGAGTGCAATCAATCTAATTTATCTCCTTTTTCCCAGAGTTTAGTGAATGTGGTGGAGCTTCACTTTGTAAAAAATACCCTATTAGGTGTAAGGAAAATAAAAACAGCAATTTTGTTTAAACATGATGATGGAAATCAGTAGAGCTTCGCCACTAAGCTCTGGGGAAAACGAGTGCAACTGCATTTGCACAGTCTATTTGCCGTTAGTAAATTAACTCCATTGTCTATAAGAAGCTACAACATAACACTCCATTAGATAAGATATGAAAAATATGATGGACAGATCTCCATACCCAAGACATTCATCCCATCTTTAAATTCCAATTTCTTTTTGATTTCCTCTGTTGTTTTGACCAGAGTCACATTCACAGTGTCGTTAATCGCGGCCATAAAAGAGTCAGTGACATTGGTTGGCTCTTCTACAGGCTCTTCCACCACAACCTTCTTGGTGACCGTCTGAATCTGTGGACCAGAGAAGAAGGTATGAGTTTTAAAAAATGATGGCTGTTCTAAAGTACCTGTCATATGTAGTCAGGTTTGGTCAACCAGGCCATAATTGGTCTATCTATTAACCCCTTGACGTCGACAGTACACATATATGCAACCTCACTGTTCTTTTTTCCACATACAGTGACTTGAAAAATATTCATATTCCTTGAAAAATTTTCCACATTTTGTCATGTTACAACCAAAAACATAAATGTATTTTATTGGGATTTTATGTGATAGACCAACACAAACTGGCACATAATTGTGAAGTGGGAGGAAAATATTAAATATTTTTCAAACTTTTTCACAAATAAATATCTAAAAAGTGTGACGTGCATTTGTATTCTGTCCCCTTTACTCTAATACAACTAACTAAAATCTAGTGGAACCAATTGCCTTCAGAAGTCACCTAATTAATAATTAGAGTCCACCTATGTGTAACTTAATCTCAGTATAAATACAGCTGTTCTATGAAGCCCTCAGATGTTTGTTAGAGAACCAAGGAACACACCAGACAGACCAGGGATAACATTGTAGAGAAGTTTAAAGCAGGGTTAGGTTATAAAAAAATATCCCAAGCTTTGAACATCTCACGGAGCTCTGTTCAATCCATTATCCGAAAATGGAAAGAGTATGGCACAACTGCAAACCTACCAAGACATGGTGTCCGCCTAAACTGATAGGCCAGGCAAGGAGAACATTAATCAGAGAATCAATCAAGAGGCCCATGGTAACTCTACAGGACAACTATTAGCCATGCACTCCACAAATCTGGAGTGAAAGTCCCATTTGCAGTTTGCGAGACGTCATATGGGGGACACAGCAAACATGTGGAAGAAGGTGCTATGGTCAGATGAGACCAAAATTTAACTTTTTGGCCTAAAAGCAAAACGCTATGTGTGGCGGAAAACTAGCACTGCACATCACCCTGAACACATCATCCCCACTGTGAAGCATGGTGGCGGTAGCATCATGTTGTGGGTATGCTTTTCTTCAGCATGGACAGGGAAGCTGGTCAGAGTTGATGGGAAGATAGATGGAGCCAAATACAGGGCAATCTTGGAAGAAAACCTGTTAGAGTCTGCAAAACACTTGAGACTGGGGCGAAGGTTCACCTTCCAGCAGGACAACGACCCTAAGCATACAGCCAGAGCTACAATGGAATGGTTTAGATCAAAGCATATTCATGTGTTGGAATGGTCCAGACCTAAATCCAATTGAGAGTCTGGGGCAAGGCTTGAAAATTGCTGTTCACAGACGCTCTCCATCCAATCTGACAGAGCTTGAGATATTTTGCAAAAAATTAGATCAAAGTTTGATCTAGGTCAGTGCCAGGGTTTGTGTTTGGGTCAAGTAAGGGTCAAAGGTTAAGGTCAGGGTTAGCATATTTTGAGCAGGATTTTTTTATTTATTCATTTTTATTTTTTTAATTAGTATCAGTGTCAGTTAGTGTCAGTGTAATTTAGGTAGGATAAAAAAAGCAAAATACGCACTATTGTTTCTGGGCAGCGCTACGGGTGCAAATAACAACTAACATACACAGATGTGATATCTCCGCGATTGTCGGGAGCAGGAGAACTTATTTTGGGTTGTTCTTTGGTAGTAGGTTATGGTAGTAACAAGAAATATACAGCTACATTTTAAAAAATATATATTTTTTTACTATTTTGGGCCAGTTTTCCTTTGATAATAAAAAAAATCAGAAGATATCCATTACCATTTACCACCAAAGTTAAATTTGTCCTGAAAAAAAAAAAGGCATAAGCCACCTGGAAGCACAAAGTAGTTGTGATGATATATATGTTTTTACTAACACATGTCAAAATTGCAAAATTGTGCTTAGGCATTAACATTTGTTTTACCCTTGCTTATATTATTTTCAGTCTATACTAGAAAATATGACCTACTGTTGTCTCACTTGATACTTCCTTGTTTGCACAATGGATTAACCATTGTAGGGAAGTCTAATTTTTTGCTCATTCCCATTTTCGTAGGACCTGCTACCCTGAATTGGAATATTAAAGCTAAAGTGACATTTGTGCAAATTACAAAATTGATTGGAAAGGACTGGGGTAATAAACCACTGTCTGGATAAAAGACTGAATTACTCGACAGGAAGGTTATGCTCCCTGTAAGGATCTCAAGGATGAACTATTATTTGAACCAGAATATGCTTTTAAAAAGCCATTTAAGAAAAATGTCAAGGTCACCCTGCAATACCAGATATTACCAGCAAGTGAAAAGCATAAATACAGAACCCCTAACAAGCCTCTGGCAGTAAATTGACAGTAAATTGACAGGGGTCTATGTGTAAGGGTTCCATGGAAGGGTTTCCAATCTTTTTGAAAACCCTTGTCAACTCTGTAGCCTATAACACTATTTATGGGAATATTTATAAAGCAGTGAAGGTGACTTTCACCAAACATTCAATGGTGGTGAATATATAATGGGAGAAAGAGACGTCAGACACCGGCGGAATGGAATCGGGGATAAAGCGGCTGCCTTAGCCGCCTTTCAGTCTGGCGGAGACAGCGAGGAAGCGGGACGGATACGTTCTCCTGCTCTCCCCTCTGAGAAAAATTATTTTTCAAAATAGGACTTTGTCCTCTCTATCTAGGTAAGTCCTGATACTTTTGGGAGCTGCTGTTATTCCATTTACAATTGGCTTATTGAGCTTTATTGTCTTTGTTCAGCAGAGCCATCGGACTTGCAGCAATTATTCCCCTGGTGGACACCATTGAGATATAGGAATTTTTTTTTTTTTTTGTGTGTTTCTCCGCTTGACCCTACAAGCCAATTGATACTCCCTGTGGCCTTGGCTGAAAAAGGTGTCAACCAGAGGAACAAGATTACCATTTTGGATCCCTACCGTTGGATTGGGAGTTTGTTTCTCCCGATGACTATACTGGTCCATTTTTTGATTTCCAGTAAGTATAGAATTAATTTTCTAGTCATTTGCTTCATTTTAAGGATGGCTATAGTAAATACATTAGACACATATAATAATTTTTTATTTAATTAGGCATCTCAATAGTGGATGCAAGCAGCCCTTATATCAACTTTAATTTATCCTGTGGTTCTGTGGTCCATGAATGAGATTGACATCCGATTCCAATATTTGTCCATGAATGTTCTTATGAACTAATGGTAAGATTTTTTGTATTTAAATTGCAATCAATTGTAAGGATTGGGAATGTATGCGTATGTGATTCTTTATGACAAATGTATGGGTACATACTGGTGGGAATGCAATGTGGCTTTTGGGGTTACTGTTGTTCTTTAACGTTAGATATATTTTTAGTCTAAAAAAATTCTCCAATTAAATGATGTTTTCTTCTTTGTCTAGAACATGGGGTTGTCCTCATGTGTTGTTATATTATTCTTATAAATGTTTTTCTTACCGTAGTCAGCCCCATTGAGTCTCCTGAGGAAGCCCTTACGGGTGAAACATGTCGAGCGGGGTTAAGCTGACCCAATGTAGGATCCATCTGATTTATTCCAAATTGTACTGAATCGGATTGGTATCTATATCTATGTCAATTGTTCACAATTGTTCAGTATTCTCTGTATTTGTATACAAGGAATATGTTTTATCCTATATATGAAATAAAATGGTTTTAGACTTTTTTTATTGATGTATCTGTGTGGTTTTGAATTTAATTATGGAGCACCTTTAAAGTCCCTGAAACCCTTTGTTGGTTTCTCTTTCTCCCATTATATATTCTGATATATCTATGGACGTGGTGCTCCAATGTGAGGCTCCTTGCTTGCTCAACATCCTTACTATTCAATGGTGGTGAATCAATCACTCTAATTTAAAACACATGCAACAGTAATGTTCATATACCCCTTTGTGTGTCAAGTACATTGTTAAATACGTGACAGAGCTGCCAAAATTATATGTTTTTTAGGTCCTTCACCAATCTGTGAAAACAGGGAACTTAATTACCTGCTGGAAACAAGCTTGCACCAAGTTCTCAGGAAAGAGGTTCCTTATAAGATCAAAGAAAGCGTCTAAGCTGGACACCTCATCATTTTCTTGACCCTTCCCAAGCTGCTTCTTTAGTTTGGGATCTCCAGGATGTATAGCCAAGACCAAAATTACTCCCAGCACAGCAGCGATAATGGTGGTAGCCATATAATATACCATTGCCCTGGTTCCAAGGCGTCCACTTGATTTGGCATCCAAGCCAGCCAGGCCTGCGGGGTAGAGAGAAGTATGTTATGTTAATCATTTCTAAGAGCAATTCCAATATTGTGAGGTTATTGAGAAGAATTACCCCCTTACAGATAACTAAAAAGATCAATGGTGTCAGTGGGAACTTATCTCACAGACAGAAATTGCTCATTGCTCAGGGAGCCCCTAGCAACCTTTGGAGGAGCCCTAGGGTTCCAAAGAATCTTTGTTGAGAAACCCTAGATTACAGCTTCAGCAAAGTGGGAAACGGAGGATAATATTTTGTTTGGCTGGTCTAACTTATAAGTGGAGTTGCAGCTTCTGCAATCTGTGCAAACATAAATAGTCCAGCAAAGATTACTTTCAGTCCAGCATTGTCCATTGTAAAAGGTCTGCTCTTTCCAGCTGCTGTCATTCTTTTGGGTTTGTTGAGTGTTTTTTAATCCACTTCCTGTGAGTCCAGACTGTCATAGACAAACTTCTATGGAGTTATCAACATGCCTTCCTGGGTAGAGTTGAGTGTACAGTTCGGGTCTGTACCAAACTTTGGGGTGTCCGTGACCCGGACCCGAACCCGGACATTTGAAAAAAGTTTGGGTTTGGGTTCTGGGTTCGGATATTTGATCCCGCCTGTTGAATAGCTGCAGGACAGCCAATCAACAAGTGTTTCACTGGTTTGCCCTTAGAAGCCATCACAGCCATGCCTACTAATGGCATGGCTGTGATTGGCCAGTGCATCATGTGACCCAGCCTCTGTATAAGCTGGAGTCACGTAGTGCTGCATGTCACATGCTCTCAGGCTAGTATAGGGAGAGGATGCTGCCGGCGCTGTGAGGGACAGATTGCAGATATAATAACATCTCATCCTGCATTACAGAACGAGCTGATTGTGGACTAGGTAGAGATTACTACTACTACTACTGCTTTTAGGGACTTATTGCGGATCTCATCCTGCATTACAGAATGATCTGACTGGACTAGGTAGAGTCCACTGCTTAGAGGGACAGATTATTGTTCTAAAATCATCTCCTAGTTCTATAGGGTCAGGTTCCTGCTGTTGCTGTAAGGGACAGATTATGGTTCTAAAATCATTGCCTACTCCTATAGGGTCAGGTTCCTGCTGTTGGTGTAAGGGACAGATTATTGTTCTAAAATCATTTTACTTCCTTTTGCAGCCCTCTAGCACTTTCCAGGACTTTTTTACAGTCATTTTTGTGCCAAAAAGTTCGGGTCCCCGTTGACTTCAATGGGGTTCGGGGTCAAGTTCGGGTCAAGTTCTGTACCGAACTCGAACTTTTTCGCGAAGTTCGGCCGAACCCACCGAACCCGAACATCCAGGTGTTCGCTCAACTCTATTCCTGGGCTCACAGTAAGCACTCCCCATCACTATCACCAAAAAAGAAGAAAAATTGTGATGTCACATAAGCTTACAGAAAACTGCACGATTTCAGGTATGTACCCCAACCTCTGCTGCATCAGCAAAGTCTTGTACCATGATAACCATCAACAAAAGCAGAGGTTTGGATTTAGGGGGATCCCATTTATTGCCTAAAAATCTATTTAGTGAGCCAATAAAGGTATTACCTAAATCCAAACGTCTTCCCCATCCTCTAACATCTCTTTATTGACAGATTTCACTGGAGCTATAGGCAGAAAACCTTTGGTGTTCAAAGCAACACTTCCCTTCTAGAATCACTGTATTTCCACAGAACATTTCCCATCCTTACTATACTCAACCTGTCCTAGAATATTGTGTCAATCTATTAATAAGCTTATAGAGGATGACTGTATTTTTAGTGCGGATGGGAAAAATGTGCAAATGGGCAAGAATTTAATAGGCTCTAATTGGTCTTGGTGCCTATATGCACAGGCCTATTGCCCCTAATGGTAAATCCACCCTTGTATGTACAAACATACACTTTAATTATGTGGCTCCCTATTAGTATAGGATGCTAGGACAATTTTGTTTTGGCTCCTCTGTAGTCATTGGAACAGCTATTGATTTCTGTGGGCTTTTCAGGGTATCACAGGCTGCTGATCTGAATATTTATGATGCCTCAGGCAATCCCTGTGGAGGTGTGCCCAGTAGATGGCTGAAGGGGGACATTATTAGTCTGAGGCCTTGAGCAGCCTGGTCAAGACTTGCTGAATGAGTCTAAAGCCTTAGGGGCTGCTGCCCCTTAGAGGCAGCCCCATTAGAGTTGACTGATGATCATTGAGGTTCCAGCTGTGGCCATAGGTGTGCGCAGCCTATTGCATTAGGGTGTGCACCCCAAAGCTGTGTGTATTTATATATAATATTTATATATAGCAGTATGGCAATGGACAGTGCCACTAGAGCAGTGGACGATGTCAGTAGGGCAGTGCACAATGTCAGTAGGGCAATGGATGGTGTCAGTAGTTTATTTTTATTATTTTTTTATTATTACTTACCATTCTAATTTTTTAGACAATCATTTTTTATTATTATTATTTTTTTATTTGTTTAGGAGCCCCATTGGGTGGCTTTGGTGAAATATCACAGGTCTAAACAGACCCCTGATGTCTCATTTTTGAGACAGAGAAAGGGACTGAGGACAGAGATTCCCCAGTTCCATTCTCTGCAGCCAAGCAGCGGGAGGGTGATTAGTGTGGCACACCTTTGTGCACGCCTATGGCTGTGGCAAAGCTGGGGGGGAGGCCTATTCCTAATTTCATCTAGAGCTGAGGATTTGGTCTGGATAGCTCAACGAGACAAGCTTAGTGGAAGATGTGCAGCTGCCCTGGGATATTGTGGGTACTGACCCAAGCTCAAGATTTATTAATTGTGTGCTTCTGCGGTGCCAGCTGTAGCTATTCCTGAGATTGTTTCTATTGGGTCTTTGTTCTGGTCTTCCCCTTTGTTTCTGGCTTAAAGACTGATCAAAAAAATCTAGCTAAACACATCCTCATGTTACAAGTCTGTAGCTCTGGAGTATCCCATACCATCCCAACCCCTCTACTGTAACAAGTTCTACTAGAAAATTATAATAAAAATAATAATTTAAAAAGATGGACCAGCCTTTGACAACCTTTTCAACACAGAAGAACCCTCAAAATAACTTTCCAGCCTCAGGGAACCCCTGCTAAAAATTCCAACTACAACTCATGATACATCAATGTGATGGTCAATGGGAAGAATGCTCCCTACATTTGTGGTCATTGGGAAAATTTACCCCTTACAGATAGCTAAAAAGATCAATGGTGTCAGTGGGAACTTATCTGAGAGATAGAAATTGCTCATAGCTCTAGGGACCCCTAGCAACCTCTGGAGGAACCCTAGGTTGAGAAACCCTGCCCTAAACTGTTTAACCAGTTCCACACCGCCTGCCGTATATTCAGGGCGGCAGTGTGGACGCTGTGTGCGAATCGCCATAAAAACACAGCGATCTGCGAATGGCCGCTAGGGGGCGCTCGCGCGCCCGTCGCACTCCTGAGGAGTGTGCCCATGGCCTCGGGCGGACCCGATGTCCGCCGGCGAGCCGCGATGAGCGGCCACAGGCAAAGAACGGGGAACCGCTGATGTCAACACGGCGGTTCCCCATTCTGACAGTGCAGGCATGGGAGATCTACTGATCCCTGTCACTGGGATCAGTTAGATCTCTCATGCCCATGGTAGCCCAACCCCCCCCCCCCCCCACAGTAAGAACACACCCAGGGAACACAGTTAACCCCTTCACTACACCCTGCAGGTTAACCCCTTCCCTGCCAATGACATTTACACAGTAATCAGTGGACATTTAAATTTCTGATCGCTGTATAAATGTCAATGGTCCAAAAAAAGTGTCGAAAATGTCCGACATGTCCGCTCCAATATCCCAGTCCTGATAAAAATTGCAGATTGCCGCCATTACTAGTAAAAAATAAAAAAAAAAAAAAAAAACCCCAGAAATTAATTCTCACCATCCGTAAACGCGGCCACTTGTGTGCAAACCAATCAATAAACGTCGATTGCGATTTTTTTTATCACAAATATGAGGAAGAATATAAATTGGCCAAAACCGGTGAAAAAAAATGTTTTTTTTTTTTGTGGATTTGTATTTTAGCAAAAAGTAAGAAATTTGTGTTTTTTTGCAAAATGGTCTCTCTTCTTTTGTTTATAGCGGCGATCAGAAATGACGCAGAGGGGATCAAATACCACCAAAAGAAAGCTCTATTTGTGTGAAAAAAAGGATGCAAATTTAATTTGGGTACAACGTCGCACGACCGCGCAACTGTCAGTTAAAGCGATGCAGTGCCGAATCGCAAAAAGTGCTCTGGTCCTAAACTGGGAAATTCTTCCGGAGGTGAAGTGGTTAATGGAGCCGGAGCCAATTGACTGTTGCCTGTGTGATTGGTAGTCTCTGTTTTGGGGAAGATCCAGCTAAAACTCTACAGCTCCTTCAGGGGTAGCGCTACACTTAGCTTGTATGTTTTTATCATGACAATTTTTCCAGAGCTAGGTCCCCTTTAACAGGGGTTCACGTGGATAACTTTGTTAAGTTTTGAGTGCTGCTCCTCAGCAGTCCCAGATGTCTCTGCAATCCTCAGGAAGTAAAAGGCGCCAACAAAAGATGTCTTCCCCTGCTACATAAACAGCTTGCAGTTATTCCGCCTAGTTTGATTGTGTTTATTTTAGGCTGGAGTTTTATTCCAGCCTGGTAGTCACGGAAAGGGTTATCCGGCGTGGGATATATCTGTCTGAGGACCGCATTCTTTGATTCACCAGATTAATATATGGTTTAATTCCAGCTGTCGCTAGGGATTTAAGTGTGTGTTGCAGAACAGGGGCTGCAGATGTTCCCATCCACTTGACATGTTCTGGTTTTAATTGCTGGAGAGAGAGAGAGAGAGAAAGCGCTATGATCGCTTGCGGAGTCCCCAGCCTATTACGGCTCCTCCGCTGCAAAGCGTTGACAAAAAGCACTAATGAGGCTTCTGCCTTCAGACAAACTGAACTTAGATATGTGATGCTCACCCACCAGATCCGGTCTGCGCTCAGGTATCAGAGAACAAGAATCACACAGATGGCAGATTTTGAGGATTAAAGAAGAACTGCGGGCAAATGCATAAAGAACAGTGTGTGCAAATCCTTCATTTAGCTTTTTAGTATGTTTGGCCTCACTGTATACAGTTTTCTTAACCACTTCAGCCCCGGAAGGATTTCCCACTTTAGGACCAGAGCCCTTTTTGCGATTCGGGACTGCGTCGCTTTAACTGACAATTGCGCGGTCGTGCGACGTTGTACCCAAGCGAAATTTGCGTCCTTTTTTTCCCACAAATAGAGATTTCTTTTGGTGGTATTTGATCCCCTCTGCGTCATTTCTGATCGCCGCAATAAACAAAAGAAGAGCGACAATTTAGCAAAAAAACCCAAATTTCTTACTTTTTGCTAAAATACAAATCAAAAAAAAATCGGTTTTGTTCGATTTATATTCTTCCTCATATTTTTGGTAAAAAAAATCGCAATCGGCGTGTATTGATTGGTTTGAGAAAAAGTGGTTGCATTTACGGATGATGAAAATTCATTTCTGGGGTTTTTTTTTTTTTTTTTTACTAGTAATGGCGGCGATCTGCGATTTTTAGCGGTACTGCGATATTTCAGCGGACATGTCGGACCATTTTGACACTTTTTTGGGACCATTGGCATTTATACAGCGATCAGTGCTATAAAAATGCACTGATTACTGTGTAAATGCCATTGGCAATGAAGGGGTTAACCTGCAGGGGGCGCTCTAAGGGTTAACTGTGTTCCCTGGGAGTGTTCTTACTGTGTGGGGACTGCCCTGGCTGGGGAAAGGGGATGATCACAGCTTTCACTTACAGGAAGGCTGTGATCATCGCCCTTCCCCCTTCAACAGAACGGAGGTCCGTGTTTACATACACGGACCTCCGTTCTTTCCGTGCTTACATACACGGACCTCCGTTCTTTCCGTGTTTACATACACGGACCTCCGTTCTTTCCGTGCTTACATACACGGACCTCCGTTCTTTCCGTGCGGGGGAGCCATCGCGGGTAGCCGGCGGCGATCGAGTCCGCCCTACCCGCTCCCTGGCTCCCCCCGAACACAGTGAGCGCAATGCTAGTTATCGCGGCCGCTGTGGCAGGCGGTCGGCAAGTGGTTAAGCAGCATTTTTTTTTTTTTTATGTGAACCTGTTGTAAAATTTCTTACCTGGAGTGGGCGGCTGCCCTGGGCACTGTGATATCATGTGAGGTGGGGGGGACCACAAGGAGATTGGGGGGAGGGGTGAGGTCCATTCTTTAAAATGTTGTCCAAGTGTATTTTTTT
>BLSH010164837.1:274940-290621 GCA_018402905.1 Glandirana rugosa | reverse complement strand
AGTGCCGCACTAACAAAATAAAAAAATAAATAAATAAAGAATTAAGTGAAAAACAGCTGCAACTTAAAATATGAGATATTGACACAATAATAGTATATATAGAAACATCAAGTTGCGCTAACAAATCACGCACAAATCAGCAATAAAGTGTGTGAAAAAATACTGATATAAAAACAAAAAACTATGAATAAAGTGTCCAAATTCCAGAAAAAGGAAAAGGGAAACAAATCCAACTTCTGTCAGACAAGGCCGGATTAAGAGCGTCATGTGCTTGGTGCTGAGGATTTTGGTGGACCTTTTATTGGGCACCCTTCTGCATATCCAAGAGCCTGTGCTAGCGTGTGCCCAAGCTCACAAGGGCACAGCCGCACAGGCGTAACACTAGGGAAGCCTGGCATTTGGTTTGCCAGGTTTCCATAAGGGCTGTGTGAACTCTGAACTGAAAGAGTGCAGCCACGCAGGCCTAACACTATGGAAGCCCCAAATATCTGTAAGAGCCCTGCATTGGCGTGCCCCAGGCTTCCATTAGGACTGCTCATGCGGCGCCCATTATCAACCCCACCGCCCTTCCCAGGCGGTGCATGCAGAATGCAGGGCCCATCGGTGAGATCTCTCCCCGTTGGCCCATTGCATTTCATGAGCAGTCTGTTCTTTTTGGGTGGCTGGGCCTATATTAAGGTAGGGGCCTGGAGCTGCAGCTCCAATAGCCCCTACGTTAATCCAGCCCTGCCGTCAGACTGTGCAGACTAGGTCCAAATTGAAACGTCCTCCACCCGGTGATTCACCAACACACAAGCAGACTGAATGCTTAGCAGAGCAGATGGACCCTCTAGTTATGGAAGGTCAAACAGACATGTGGGTGTATGCCACCTCCAGCATAGATGATTTCACCACAGCTTCTCCTCCTTGTACTTCGGTTCATGTGTTCATATAGCCCCCCGGAAAATAAATGAAAAGGGGGGCGCCGATAGTGTAGTATATCAAAATGACGTATTTATTCCAGGCTAAGGCCCTTATGAAAGGTCCAGTAGCCAGTAAGTTTAAAAAGCTGTACAAATACCGGTATAAGTCAAGTAAAATCCAATACTGGTCGCGGTGACACAAAATAAACTCCTTACCTGACCAGGTTTTGTCGCAAAAGGACTTCTGCCGGGGCAGAAGTCCATTTGCGGCGAAACCTGGTCGGGTAAGGAGTTTTTTCTGTGTCACCACGACCAGAATAGGATTTTACCTGACTTATAGGCCAATATGTATTCTGCTACATATCCCAATAAGCGTATATTGATTGGTTTGCGCAAAAGTTATAGTGTCTACAAACTATGGGATAGATTTATGGAATGTTTTACATTTTTTTTTTTACTAGTAATGGCGGTGATAGCAGGACTGCAAATACTGACACTTTTTAAGAGACAGTGACACTAATACAGTGATCAGTGCTAAAAATATGCACTGTCACTGTATTAATGACACTGGCTGGGAAGGGGTTAACATTAGGTGTGATCAAAGGGTTAAAGTGGTTGGCTACCCATTGATTTGATAGTGTCAAAAAAGAGTTAATTTTCCCGGCATGCCGGAAATGCTAACTGTCTCCTTGATTGTGCTCGCAACCAAACTAGCAAACCATCCAATGGGTGGTGTCATAATGGATCACATGTGCAGCATCATGGCAGTTGCAGATTAAACAGAGGCCAAGATGTCAGCTTCCTTAGCTGAAAACGATAGGAGAATATACAACTGTGCCTAGCTAGTGTTTGTGCTGCGGGGAAGGTGCTTTTAAGGGAAGGCATGGATTCATGCCCGTGCTTTGCAGGAACACAGGATCCATGCCTTCTGTACTGACAGAACGGCAACTCGACTTTCCATTCTGTTCTGCCTGTGTGCCGAATGATCGGCGGGTGCCGGCGGGCATCGAGTCTGCGGTACCTGCTGATCGGCTCCCTCTGTGCATAATCACAATGGGAGCGAGCACTCGCGGTGTGCATTCGCACCTACTACCTGGAAGTGCAAGATCACCTATATATATATATATATGTGATCCTGCGTACAGCCACCGCCCTGTAGCAGTAAAACTCAGCAAGTGGTTAATTGGCTCCAGGCCGGTCACATGATCCTGCAGTTCCAGCTCTCTTGTGCCAGTGAGAGATGGCTGCAGGGGAGCTGAGAGAGCTCTGACAACAGCTGGCCCATGGGAGCCTATGGATGATATCATTGCTGCAGGAGTTCACAGCTGTTGTTGAGTGCTCCCTAAGCAAAAGCTGCAGGATCACCTGACCGGACCGGAGTGGATAAAAAATACACAGATCTTTTTAGGCAGGATGGGCGGTAAGAAATGTATGTAGTCTTACAAATACAACTGGCCCTTTGAGGGCAACCATAATGCTGATGCGGCCCTCGATGAATTGAGTTTGACACCCCTGGTCTCATAGGTGTGTGCAGCCTATTGCATTAAGGTGTGCACCAGAAGAGATAGGTGTCAGTAGTTTATTTTTAGTTTTTACAATTTAGTTTTTTTATTATTTTTTACAATATTATATTTTATTTTTTTCACATTTTTTTTTAGAAACCCTGCTGTGGGGTTTTCATGAAGTATCAGAGGTCTGACCAGACCCCTGATGTCTCACTTTCAAGACTGAGGACAAAGATTCCCCAAGTCCCTTTCTCAGCAGCCAGACAGCAGGGGGAATCTGCACAGTACAGGGTGATTAGGGTGTGCCCAGGCACACCTGCCACCCTATGTGCGCATGCCTATGCCTGGTCTAGACAGACTAGGTTTAAGGAAGTACTGTATGTCAATCATAGGTGTGAGTAGCCTATTGCATTAGGGTGTGCACCCCCCAAAGCTCAAACACACATGCATGTGTGTGTGTATATGTATATACAGTATACATATAGACATGCAGAGAACTGGTGTGAATGAGCCCTTATTTTTTTTTAATATTTTTAATTATTTGTATTTTTTTTTTTTTTTTTGCAGTTTATTTATTTATTTTTTTTGAGGGGGCCTTGGTGAAAATATAGATGTAAATAGACCCCTGAAGTCTCACTTTTGAGACTGGGAAAGGGGCTAAGGAAACACATTCCCCAGCTCCTTTCTGCAGCCTCAACTGCACAGAATGAATGGACAGGAAGAGCTCTACAAAGCCTTCCTGTACATTCATAAACTGAATCACAGTTATAAATAGTAGTGATCCGTAATATACATAGTGAGCGATGAATACCAATCACTCACTGTGTTCATTCAGAAAAGGAAGGCACACAAGGTGATTAGGGTGGGCCTAGTCACACCCCTTGCGCACGCCTATAATGTCAATGCATGAAATGGCATCTGGAACAGAACATTAGCGCTAAGCCACCCACCTTCCCTCCTTAAAGTCCTACCACAATTTTTTGACTTTTTACATATTTTATTCATGCAATCTTCTGGTCGGTCCAGTGACATCACAGGTCCTCCCCCTTCTTCTCCAGTAGTAGTGAGTGCATTTTACTTCTGGACTGAGCAGCACTCAGATGTGTGAGCACCCCTCATTCCAGGGATATTACAAGCACAGGCTGTGTGATGACGTCCCTCACAGGGGGAGGGTCCATGACACCCTGGGCTCACAGAAAGTGGGTTGGATGACGCTGAGTGTCATACAACCTTGAAAAAGACTTGCGGCCAGCAGCGAAGGAGGACACAGAGGATGGAGTGGTCCTTCAAATTTTTTTTAATACCCTTCCCTATCCAAATTAAAAAAGGGCTATGGATATACTTTAACCACTGGTGGAATTCAACCACACCTCCACCATAGCTATCCGGTTTAGTTTCTCTCTAATGCTGAGAGAATTATTGAGGATTACTCAAGGAAATCCATTTTATAAATATTGTAGGTTTCTGTGATATTTCCATTAATGCGTTGTGACTTATTGTAATCTGCGTAACATCTGCCTGCCTCTTCTTATAATGGTGGCTCATGCTATCTCCTGGAGACCGGCGGACCGCTCCCGGATAAACACATACCTCCTCCTACACAAACAGCCACATCTCGTCCAGGACGTTGAACGAATCTCGCAAATTCATCCGCTGAAAAACCTCAACGCTTTTGAGGCTGCCTTGATTTATACTAATCAGCACGGGGACGCAGATGAACTGGAAGCTCAAAGGAGCGGACGCTTGCCAGTAAACAACAGTTTGAGTTATTTTGCTTAATTTAATTTGCAAGCAGCGAACATCTGCCGTACAGTTTAGCGATTACCATAGTAACGGAAAAAAAATTACAAGACAATTATAGCTTCTGTCAGTTGCGTTATTTATAGAAGAGGTGATATGGTGTGACGCAGCCGGGACTGTTAGCTCTTCCGCCAACCTGCAAGAGGTGGTAGATGGGCTAATTTGGGAACGTGTCTTGCCTGGCAGAGCTTGGTGTAGGAGTTGGCATGTGGAAGACTAAACTGGCAAAACAAAGCATTTATTTGTCACGGTTCCAGAATAACATATTATTTATTTGCTGTATTTATACAGATCACTGAGCGTGTCCCTTCATTGGACAGGGTATTTATAGGCCAAGTCTATGCAAAATGAGCATAGGGTGTGCAGTTGGTAATGATTCCATTGAGCAGAGTGAAAAAGGGGCTGGTGTACAGTACAGTACTTGCATCAACTTGACCACATACATTAAAATCTGATTCAACAATCTTGTTCAAATTTAATAACGACTGTGTAGAGCAGGGTTCTCCAAAATGGTCAATACTGAACACCAAGGCTTGATAGGACTATCCAAGAGGTGGATAAAATGTCTGGGGTCAGTAAATGTTTGGAGGTCAATAGAAGACGGAATGTTGGCTCGGTCAGTTAAACGTTTGAGATCTCTTTAAAGCTATATGCCAATCCCTAGTCCTGAAGGTAGGATGGCTAATGGTGAGACCATGTTACTTAGGGTTGGATGATCAGCCACCAGCAAAAGTGGCCTTGAGTTGCCTATATCATCTGTGTGTTGTGACTGGCCCATGTACTTTGCATTGTGTATTTATATCCATTCCCTACTGGGAAAGATATACCTATGCACTCATTTCCAGGACTGTGAGTACTCTCACACTTCAAACCCTGTTGGCCAGCCATTGAGTACACCCACCAAAAACCCTGTTGGTGAGCCAGTGAGCATACCCAACTATAACTCTGTTGGTCAACCAGTGAATACACCTCAAATTCTTTTGTTGGGCCAGTGATTACACCTATCACAAACTCTGTTGGTGAGCCAGTCAGTACACCTACCTCAAACTCTGTAAGTGATCCAGTTGGTACACCTACCTCCAACTCTGTTGCTAAGCCCATCGACCGCAAACATTGCTGGCGAGACAGTAAAGCTGGATACACACTATACAACTTTTGTTGTTCGATTTCCTTTAGATTTACCTTCAACTATGTAGTGCAAGGGCTTGCCTGATTGCATACAAATTGAAAGTGTTTAGGTTTCACCTCATATTATATGGTTTTGGTAAATGTAAAGGGAAAAAATCTAAAGAAGATTGTATAGTGTGTATCCAGCTTTAGAACACCCACCTCTAACTATATTGATGAGCCAAAGAGTACACCCACCTCCAACTCTGTTGTAGAGCCATTAAGTATACCCAACTCAAACGCTGTTGGTGAGCCATTAAGTATACCCAACTCAAACGCTGTTGGTGAGCCAATAAGTATACCCAACTCAAACGCTGTTGGTGAGCCATTAAGGACACCCAACTCAAACGCTGTTGGTGAGCCATTAAGTATACCCAACTCAAACTCTGTTGGTAAGCCATTAAGTATACCCAACTCAAACGCTGTTGGTGAGCCATTAAGGACACCCAACTCAAACTTGTTTGCAAATGAGTACCCCATAATAAAGTGGAAGTGACAGGAAGTTGACAATATTCACAAGAAAAATTAAAAATGTTGTGTCCTAAAATAAATAAATAAATAAAAAAAAATAAACATTTTTAGTTCTAAGTTTGTTTACCAATGAAAAAATGCCTTTATGCCTATTATTTGAAAAGATTATCAGTGATACTGTCACACAGTCTTTAAATACCTTCAGTTTTCATATAATAAATGTTTGGAGGCCCATTAACATTCTGAACTTCCTCAAATGGGGTTGATAAACTAAGGAATTTGGGGACCCCTGATGTGGGGTAAGATCAAGCAAAAAATGAAGACTGCTCCTAGTGAGCACTATACATCACTACAACACTACAACTATGCAACATTGAGGTGACTACAAATATACTAGACATATGCATGATGAAAAATTTTGTTTTGTTTTGTTAATCTAGTTATTTAGTTTAGTTAAATTCGATTGATTCATTTGATTTGTATTCGGGATTCATATTCGGAATTCATATTCGACAATTTCCAAATCTTCTTGGAATTTACCTATTTTTCTCAATTCGCAGTGTTCGAATAGGTGCATTTTGAATCTAAAAGTTAAATTTTTTTCTTTTTATTTGAATGTGGCAAAGTGAACAAACAAAAGCAAAATCTTCATCAAATATTTACAATGACTCTTTAAATCACCTTTGGTGTAACTAAAACAGCATTATTTCAAAATGGTACTCCAATAACACACACAGTGTTTGATTTCAACAATATGTGTACAGTTAGAATTTGACTGGAGTTCGATGTAAAATTAGATTTGAATTTCAGTCCAAATTTTGTTTCGTTATTCGGAGCATTTGGTAAAATTTGTTTGTATTGCAAATATCCGAATCTCTGAATAACGAAAATTTGTGCTGGTCAAACTCGCACATCAACCAAGTGGAAAAGTGTGTATGGCAACACCCTTCCTAAACAGTCCATTCAATTCATTTCCAGGTCATCTCTTACCCTACTAAGTAGGGGGAAAGGATTAGCACACTCCGGGCTATTTCAAAGCTCCTTTAAAGAACCACAGCACAGATAAAGCCCTCACATGTTTTGCTCTACAACAATGCCTCCTCAAGGAGAGACTATGAGAAATTGCTGTTGTAGCTTGAAATGTGTATCTCTGCTGCCATTCTTCCAATAAAGTATTTTTGCTATAGTCTGGACAGGAATTCCTTCATTCCCTACTTTTTCTTTCCCTCTATCATTCTCTCTCTCTCTTTCTTTCCCATGGGTTTCCATGGCCGAGCAGCTGCATCCAAGCCTTAAATCACCAAGTTCAATGCAAAGTGTCGGATGCAGTGGTGTAAAGTACACTGCCACTGGACTCTAGAGCAGTGGAGGCATGAGCTCTGGAGTGACAAATCTCGCTTCTCTGTCTGGCAATCCGATGGATGAGTCTGGGTTTGGCGGTTGTCAGGAGAACTGTACTTGCCTGAATGCATTGTGCCAAGTGTAAAATTTAGTGGAGGGGGGATTATAGTGTAGGGTAAGACATTTTGGACAATATCATGCTCCCAACTTTGTGGGAACAGTTTGGGGATGTCTCCTTCCTGTTCCAACATGACTGAGCACCAGTGCACAAAGCAAGGTCGATAAAGACATGGATGAACGAGTTTGGGGTGGAGGAACTTGACTGGCCTGCATAGAGTCCTGACCTCAACCCGAAAGAAAACCTTTGGGATGAATTTGATCGGAGACTGCAAGCCAGGCCTTCTCATCCAACATCAGTGCTTGACCTCACAAATACATTTCTGGAAGAATGGTCAAACATTCCCATAGACACACTCCTAAACCTTGTGGACAGCCTTCACAGAAGAGTTGAAGCTGTTATAGCTGCAAAGGATGGGCCAACTCAATATTGAACCCTACGGACTGGGATACCATTAAAGTTTGTGTGAGTGTAAAGGCAAGCGTCCCAATACTTTTGAATAGAGTTGGGCGAACGTTTTGGCCCGAGCATCAGTTCAGGCCGAACATTGGCTGCTCGCCCCATTTGGGAACCACCCAAATCTGCAGGTTGTTCGGCCCGCCAAATGCCCTGCCAGTGTTGCCACCCTACCAGATTGAAATTTACTGACACATAACACCAACAATTTACTGGCACAGCCAGTTTTTTACTGGCATTTCCAAAAGTTCAAAAATAACAGTTTTAAGTGCAAATTTCAGTATTTAGGCTAAAAACAAATAAAATATGCAAATAGCAATGGGATTTAAGGTAGATAGTAAGGCAAAAAACATATTTCTTATTTTATTTTTGATATAGTAAGTAGCTCAGGGACAGGACTTAGGAGGGCAAGAAATTAGAAATGGTGGCACACACCTGAAATGAAATGACTCTCACAGTGACACTGACAGCAGTGTGCAGCAGTACAGATGAGGATGAGACCTCAATGACCCAACACATCCCCTCCTGAGTCACAGCGGCAGTCTCTCTCCAAGCCAGGTGGTCCCCTCAGTCCATTCAGGTCTAAACAGCACTGACAATCCCGCTCCCAGCCTGCCTTGCTCCCATACCACAGACATGCAAACGAGACTCTACCCGCTCTGCTTGGTTCCCTTGCACCATGACATCACATGTCATGATCAGGCACCGCCTCCACCAGAGCCACCCCAACACACTGTTGCAGGCACTTGGATGGTCTTGGCCGGTTCCAGACTGAGCTTAGCATCACAGCCATATTTTTTACTGGCAACGTTTTCCTTTTACTGGCAGAAGATAATTGCCTGTTTTTTTACTTGCTGCTAGAGTTCGAACACCTGGAAGTTCGGGTTCGGCAGGTTTGGCCGAACTGTGGGAAAAAATCCGGTTCGGGACCGAACTTGACCCGAACTTTATCCCGGACCCCGAACCCCATTGAAATCAATGGGGACCCGAACTTTTAGGCACAAAATTGGCTGTAACAAAGTCCTGGCAAGTCCTAGAGGTCTGCAAAGGGAAGGAAAATGGGGGTAAGGGTCGGACAAGTGCCCTACAAAGAAATGGGGATAGGGAAATAACTTAAAATAATTTTTAAGCTAAAATCACATAAAAAAATTAAAAATGGAGGTGGATGTGGAGTTGGAGATTGAGGAGGCAGTGGAAGTGGCGGTGGTGGAGGAGGAGGAGGTAGTCAACACTGTTTTTTTTATTTTTGTGCAAGAAATGCACCGCTGGCCGCAAATGTAGTTTTTGGAATATTTATTATTTTTTTTAAACCAGCAATGTAGATGCACTTTTTAATTTTGTGCAAGAAACAATAATCTGTCCCTTAAAGCAACAGCTGGAACCTCTCCCTATAGAACTTGGAGATGATTTTAGAACAATAATCTGTCCCTCTAAGCAGTAGACTCTACCTAGTCCAGTCAGATCGTTCTGTGCAGCAGGATGAGGTCTGCAATCTGTCCCTCAAAGCAGCAATACTAGTATCTCTACCTAGTCCACAATCAGATCGTTCAGTAATGCAGGATGAGATGTTCTATAATATCTGCAATCTGTCCCTCACAGAGCCAGCAGCATCCTCTCCCTAAACTATCCTGAGGGCATATGACATGCAGCACGGTGACTCCAGTCCCATATGGAGGCTGAGTCACATGATGCACTGGCCAATCACAGCCATGCCATTAGTAGGCATGGCAGTGATGGCTTCTAAGGGCAAACCAGTGAAACACTTGTTGATTGGCTGCCCTTGGCAGCTATTCAACATGTGGAATAAAATACCAGAACCCTGCACCCGAACACAAACTTTTTTTTACAGTTCGGGTTTGCTCAACTCTACTTGCTGCCAGTAAAAATACTGGTGGTTGGCAACACCGCGCCCTGCAATGCACTGCGTGTTGCACACTGCATTCTGAACAGTAAAAACAGGATGTTAAGGAGCGGGGCCGGAAAGCCGGCCATGGCGTCCTTAATAACTGAGGACTCATCAGTTGGTAATGGGCTTCCCCGGTGACAGCTAAATGAAAAAAAAATTGAATGAAAAACAAAAAAAAGTATTTAAAATTTTTTTTTAATTGCAAAAATGAAAAACAAAATAAAAAGTATTTAATTTTTTTTAATGGCGTGGGGTCCCCCCCACAATCTATACCAGACACTTACCCGAGCAGCATGCAGCCTGGCAGGTCAGGAAAAAGGGGGAGTACGAGCAAAACCCCCCCCCAAACCATACTAGGCCACATGCCCTCAACATAGGGGGTAGTACCCCTACCCATTCACCAAAAAAGTGTCAAAAAGAAATAAAAACATAGAGACAGTTTTTGACAATTCCTTTATTAAAAAAAAAAAAATAGGGTCCCCACCATGTAAATTCATTGTCACGCCGCCCATCGCACCTGAAAAAAATGCTCCTGCAGTCCATGAAGGCTGGCCACCTCCTGCAGTATCCACCGTTTGACAGTTCTTATATACAGGTGGGGCCACCTGGCTACGTCACCTGGTGACACCACCCCTTTTGAGGTCATCGACCCAGCATGTACTGGTCTGTGATGTCACAAGGGGGGTGGCATAGCCAGATGGCCCCGCCTTATATAAGAACTGATAAATGGCAGAGCCTACAGTAGATGGCCGACCTTCATGGATGGCGGGAGCATTTTTTTTTTTTTGGGTGCGGTGGGTGGGGTGATTGATGATGGATCTACATCTGGCGACACAATTTTTTTATTTTTTAAAAAAGGAATTGTTAAAAACTGTCTCTGTGTATTTATTACTTTTTGACACTTTTTTGGTGAATGGGTAGGCCATTTTCATTCACATGAGGGGGCTTCCAGATTCTGATAAGCCCTCTGCACGCAGACCCCCACAAGCACAGCCCAGGGTTGTGGGGAACAGACCATTGCACCCACTACTCCCATGTTGAGGGCATATCGCCTGGTATGGTTCAGGAGAGGGGGACGCGTTCACCCCCCCTTTTCTAACCTGCTAGATTGCATACTCGGATAAGGGTCTGGTATGGATTTTGGGGGGACCCCACGTCCTTTTTTTTTTTATATTAGCGTGGGGTTCCTCTTAAAATCCATACCAAGCCCTTCAGGTCTGGTAAGGACTGGGAGGGGTGACCCAACGCCGTTTTTTTTTTTTCATTTTTTTCAATAGCCAGGTGTCGGCAATAGCAGCCGCGAGTCAATTTAAATGTTGTTTGACTCATTTTTTTTCTTTAGAAATGTCATTTTTGCTGCAGCATGTTCTATGCCTGCTACAGATGTGCCACTTTACAGGCAGACTAAGAGGACCCCCCCCAGGCACTGTATTTAAAGGAATTTTTCATTTTTTATTGTTGCACTTTAACCACTTAAGGACCGGAAGGATTTCCCCCTTAATGACCAGGCCATTATTTGCGATACAGCACTGCGTCGTTTTAACTGACACGGTCGTACGTCACTGTACTGAAACAAAATTGATGTCCTTTTTTTCCCACAAATAGAGCTTTCTTTTGGTGTTATTTGATCACCTCTGCAGTTTTTATTTTTTGCGCTATAAACAAAAAAAAGACCGACAATTTTGAAAAAAATATATATATATTTTTCTTTTTGCTATGATAAATATCCAGAAAAAAATTAAAAAAAATAATTTCTTTCTCAGTTTAGGCCAATATGTATTCTTCTACATATTTTTGGTAAAAAAAATCGCAATGAACATATATTGATTGGTTTGTGAAAAAGGTATAGTGTCTAAAAAATAGGGGATAGATTTATGGCATTTTTATTATTATTATTTTTTAGTTTATTTTACTAGTAATGGCGGTGATCTGCAATTTTTAGTGGGACTGCGCCATTGCGGCAGACAGATCGGACACCTCTGACACTTTTTTGGGACCAGTGACATTTATCCAACGATCAGTGCTATAAAAATGCACTGATTGCTGTATAAATGACACTGGAAAGGAAGGGGTTAACACCAGTGGTGATCAAGGGGTTAAATGTGTTCCCTGGGAGGTGTTTCTAACTGTATAGGGGTTGGGCTGACTGGAGGAGGAGAGAGATCGTTGTTCCTAATCACTAGGAACAAACGATCACTCTGAGCTCCCCTGTCAGAGCGGGGATCTGCTTTGCTTACATTGACAGATCCATGTTCTGGCTCTGTGTGGAGCGATCGCAGATGACCGGCGGACATCACGCCCACCGGCCACACGCACGGGCTTCGGTGCTGCGCCGTGCCCGCTATATCTATTACACCGATGTACACCTACGGCGATTTACATAATAGAACCAACCTGCCACAGTATAACTGTGGCGGCTGGTCTTTAAGTGGTTGATGTTCATTAAAATCACTGCTCCTGCAAAAACGATTGTTTTGAAAAATGTTTTTTGCATTGATACATATCCGCTAGGGCAGTACCCGGACCCCAATACCCCTTTCACTAGCAATTGCTTGCATATAAGCCTTCAAAATGGGCACTTTTGATTTTTCCTGTTCCATAGACCTTAATGGGGTTTGCAGTTCGGGTTAGAACTTTTTCCCCTGTTCGGGAGTTCTGCTGTGATCTGAACAGTTGTTCAGCCCATCTCTACTTTTGGCAATATAGTGTATGTTGTGATTCACATAAGATCTGTCTAGGAGAAACTTCCTAGTACTGAGAATTTTTTCTACATCAGAATTTCTGTATGGGAGACAGTAAGGTAAGGAGGCTACAGTGGTAGGGTTGCCACCTTTTCTTCAAGTTAAACCCGAACACTTTTACGGCGCCCAACAATTTTTTTATAGCATAGAGTTCCCTTACACTGGGGGGGGGGGGACTCTGCAGACTGTGATGTTTGGGAGAACTCTGGGGACTCTGACATAAGGGATGCTCTGGGAACCCTGATTTGAGGGGGAACACTGAGAACTCTGATGTAAGGAGGAACACTGAGAATTCTGATGTAAGGGGGAACACTGAGAACTCTGATGAATAGAGAGGACTCTGAGGGGGAACACTGAGGCCTCTGGTGTAAAGAGGAACTCTGATGTAAGGGGTGCTCTGAAAACCCTTATTTACATTAGTGTACTCACTCAGAGGCATGGATGGTGAATTCACTCACGCACCTCTCACCCAGATGTATCTGCGACTACTGGACTTCAAATTTCCTGCCCCACTTGCTGGGGATTGGAGTGTGGGCAGACACAGAGGGGTAGGGTGGGAGGAAGAGGAGCAGATTGAGCCCTCTCTCCTCTCCCGTCAGTGTGGGGGTGGGGGTAACTGTTAGTGCTGGCTTTGGGCAGTGTAAAAGAGAGTGTAACAGACACTCTTGGCTTAGACAACTGCAGCCAGCAACCCTTCTGGGAAGCCTTAGTCCAATCTGAATAATGTGTCCGGGTTTCAGGTGGTCTGAAACCAGAACACATGATTCAAAACCCGAACTGTCCGGGTGAATCCCAGACAGGTGGCAACCCTATACAGTGGGTATGTATAAGAATTGTTCTCATCCATCAAAAATAGGTTCCCAGATCCCCAAAATAGAGACCAAATGTAGTTGGGTGGACTGATGCAGAGACCTGCATGTCAGCACCTGGGCATGCAGGGCAACTGACTGGTCCTGAGTAGCAACCCTCACTCTCCGAGCCTGAGTGCATTTGATGATGTAACACTGCCCGTCTGCTTTAATCCAGACTCAGTGAACAGTCCTTGAACTTTGTTTTCATATTGTATTAGGGGGGTAATAACTTGGATGGGTATGGGTATTATGGGATGCCCAACTCAACAGTAACAAAACCAGGGATAATTTCCTCCCTATTTACAGCTTCAACTTCGATTCTTCACTTTTTTATCCTGTACAACTACAGCTCCGATTGATTATTTTCCTCAGTACTGGCAGGCTCTTAAAAGATGCAAAAGCCCGGAATGGGAAGACACAGTTCGCTAGGAACTACAAAGCAGAGAGGAAAACATGATTTCTGACCCTACCCAGACAAATCGTGATAGATGGCTTGAAGCACAATCCGTTTATAATAAAGTAGTATTATCTGCAGCAGAAAAAAGAGATATTTCCTGAAGCGGACCCTACTTTGAGGAGGGCGAGCAAACGGGCCACCTGTTGGCTATGATTGCTAGGGCGCAGCAGGATACTAACATTATTGCAGAAATTAGGTTGCCGTGTGGGAAATTGGGATCCTCCACGGATGTTATTCTGGATACCTTTCAGTGATTTTATGCTGACCTCTATACTTCCAAAACCCAGGCCTCCTTATCTGACTTAGACACATTCTTAAAGGACTGCCCCTTCCCCCAACTGTCCATCGCTGAATGAGATGCATTGGACTCCCCTATAACAATGACTGAACTGACCGAGGCACTAGGGGATGCCCCACATAACAAATCTCCGGGCTCTGACGGTCTGCCTGCAGAAATCTATGCTAGATATGGTCCTATCCTTCTCCCTCTATTGTTGAGAGCTCTGCGTGAGGCGGCCAAGATGGGCCGGCTGCCTGACTCTATGATGGAAGCTATTATTGTAGTCATTCTTAAGCCGGGCAAGGACGGGCAGCTCCCAGATTCATACCGTCCTATATCCCTACTTAATAACGATGTAAAGCTGCTCGCCCTTGTACTTGCCAACAGGCTTTCTGCTGTTGTGGGTCGACTGGTTCATCGTGACCAGTCGGGATTTATTCCTACCCGCTTAACAGCGGACAATATCGGGCGCTTATTCCTTAATCTACAGACACCAGTCGACAACCCTGGAGTTAGGGCCATCCTATCTTTGGACGCTGCTAAGGCTTTTGACAGTGTGGAGTGGCCCTATCTCTGGGAAGTCCTGGCAAAATTTGGTATAGGGGAGCCCTTTATTAAATGGGTAAGGGTCTTATATTCTGCCCCTCGGGCCAAAATACGGATCAATAATTCTCTCTTCTCCCCCCTCAGATTATATAGGGGTACCCGTCAGGGATGCCCGCTCTCACCCCTCCTATTTGCATTGGCAGTAGAGCCCCTCGCAATGCTGATTCGTAAACACATTGACATAGTGGGTTTCCGGCGGGGGCCCCTTAGAGGATAAGCAATCGCTCTTTGCAGATGATGCACTGTTGTATCTGGGAGATGCTGGGTGCTCTCTGCAGAGTGCGATGGAACTAATCATAGCATTTGGCAAATTCTCTGGATTCACCATAAATTGGTCCAAATCTGTGATTATGCCCCTCAATCTAATTCAGTTGCCCCTGCCAGCTGATGCAGCCCAAATTGGCGTCGTAGACAAATTCAAATACCTGGGGGTGATGATATCACCCAATCCAAATGACTACTTACAACTTAACCTAACTCCCCTCCTAGATAAGCAAAAAGGTCTAATTTAGCGCTTTAACTCTCAGATAGGAGGTTTTGGTGACCAATCCCTAGGTGTAACCCCTCAACACCTCCTATATGTTCTCAACTCCACGGGTCTGGTAAAACTAGTCTAAATGTGCGGGGTGGTGACTGTTACCTTCGAACGTGGTCAGGAACGTAAATTAAGAAACGAATAGATCCTCCCCTCAATCCAATTCAACATTCATCAGTAAACCTAACCCACTATAGTAGTGGGGGTCCATAAACTTAAACAGATGCTGCGGTTAAACCCGACGTAGTCGACCGTCCCCGTTGACTTAATCTAACTCCCCGTATTAGTGTCTAAACCTGGTTAAATACCACTTAGGTCTCTTAAACGGTTTACGATACTAATCAAGGTAGCGTGAGACGTCTCTCGTGGGTCGTAGAGGGTCTATGTTGTCACGTAGTAGACGTTTCTCGCTAACGAATAGGAGATTCCCCGGGGGCGGCCTTTGGGTGATACAGTTACACAAATGCTTAGTCGTAACGCTCCCCGAGATGACGGTTACGTTTATCCTCCCCACTCTCGCCCGTAGGGACTGCCCATGGGGATAT
>BLSH010164837.1:258276-274930 GCA_018402905.1 Glandirana rugosa | reverse complement strand
TCTGATCAAAATGGTCTGGGCACCTCAACTCTTGTATATCCTCCACAACTCCCCAATGTGGATCCCTAACCGGTGGTTTTGGAGGATAGACTCTCAATTTCGCGTTTTAATCTGGAAAAAAGGGAGGGCTTGAATTAGTCTGACCACTTTGCAATTTGGCAAGTATGGGGGGGGGGGGCCTGGCGGTGCCGCACTGTAAGATGTATTTCCTTGCATCACAGCTGCAGCAGTTCTCTGGGTGGGGCCGCATGGACACGGGTGATCATGTTGCATGTTTGATCTCCCGATCTAACCCATTGCTGACAGCTGGCTCTCATCTGGAGGCGGGGCTGCCAGGTGTCCCTCCGTCTACACCAACAGCCTTATTGATCCAGA
This sequence comes from Glandirana rugosa, assembly GCA_018402905.1. Classification (NCBI taxonomy): domain Eukaryota; kingdom Metazoa; phylum Chordata; class Amphibia; order Anura; family Ranidae; genus Glandirana; species Glandirana rugosa. Next base: position 274,555 of record BLSH010164837.1, on the reverse strand, counting down.
AGGTATGGAGGGCAGTTAGAAAAATATTGTCCATAACTGGACCGTTGGACTTCACCCCCCCATGGGATAATCCCAACTACCCGGAGGTGAACAAGCTGCGGGGCTTCTCCTTCTGGAGGCAGATGGGGATCCTCTTCTTTAGTCAAATCTATGAAGGAGGTACCCTTAAGTCCTTTGAACACCTATGTAAAGAATTTAGGTTAACAAGGAAGCAATTTTATCAGTATTTGCAACTTCGGCATGCCTTGCAATCTCAGAACCAAAGTACTACCTTAACAATTGCCCAGTCCCCATTTATTCAGGAAATATTACAGGCTGCTAACCACAGGGGCTTGATATCACGAGCCTACTCGGTACTGGTGTCTTCCATTCAGGACCCTACCCGGTTCAGGTCTAGAGCTCATTGGTCCGCGGATATAGGAGGCATCGATGGCGATCAGTGGGACATGGCCCTAGAGTCAGTCCCAGTGGTGTCTGTGTTAGCCTCTCACAGACTGTCCCAACTATTCATAATTCATAGAGCCTACCGCACGCCCGCTCAACTTTATGACTGGGGTAGAAGAGACTCCCCCATATGCCCTAAATGTTCTGTACATAGAGGTGACTTTATACACATGATATGGCGCTGCACGAAACTTACAAGATACTGGACAGACTTTGCACAGACTGTTTCCACTGTAGCTCAATCCCCCATACTGCTTACCCCTTTGGTGTGCGTGTTGGGGGCTGTGGACGCTGAGATGTATCCAAAAGGTATATACATGGTTACCAGACTACTGTACCTCGCTAGGAAACTTCTAGCACGATATTGGATAACTGCCACTGTACCTACAAAACCCCAATGGGTGTCTTATGTTAACTCACTCCTCCTCAGAGAGCAGTTGGCATACAGACACCGCAGGGCAGCCAGGAAGTTTGATAGTATATGGCAGAATTGGTTGGATAGTCCTAGGCTTGCCCCCCCCACAACTTGAAATGGATAGACTGTTGCAGCTCTAGGCCTTCATATAATCCCCCTACTTCCTCTTCTCTCTCTCTCTAGTCTTTCTCTTCTTCTCTTCTCTCTTCTTTCTTTTCCCCCTTTGCTCATTTTTCTTCATTTATCCTGTTGTATAGTTTATCTGGTTGCAACCTGGGTTTGCAGCTCACTTACTATTATCAGCTATGGAGAATTGCCATTATGCACTGTATGTGCCCAGAACGACGCTCAGGTGCTATGTTTCTCCCCCTATAGATATCTCCCCTATTTGTTTTGTTTTGTTTATTTGAAAAAAAAATGTATATGCAATGTGATAAATGGCTGAACAATATATAGCAATGACGTACTGTATATCTCCTGAATATTGTTTTTACCTATCTGAACATTGTATATTACAGTCATTTGTTATCCTTGTCATCTAATAAAAATGTTTGGATCAAAAAAAAAAAAAGATGCAAAAGCCCCTTAAAGGCTAGGAACTTTCCACCCCTTGAAAAGTAGCACAAGAATGGTTGTGGACTGCCTCCTGAAGTACCTCCAGCTCCCTTGTAGGTCCCTGCACCGTGTTGTAGCAATCACACTGTCCTCTCCTTGCTTCTGCTGCCTCTCAGGAAAGCCTCTCTCCAACTTCTTCTGTGGTAGGATCCTTCCAGGCCAGCCACCTGAGCCCCAGCCCAAGGTAGAGCCCCTCCTCGGCAGGGGTCCCACGACGGCCACCAACAGTCTCCCTCTCCATCTTCCACCTGACTCCCCTGCTGACATGACTGAAACATATTTAAGGACTCACTGCCAGACCCACCACCTGGGTATTGGCTAAGTTCCCTTAAATAATGCAAGATAACCCTGCTAGCTTCTACCCTATAATTTCTAAAATATTTTCCAACATTCTAGAACCAGGGGGAGGCACCAGAGAGCTGCCTGCATGAGTCATCCAGCCCTGAACTTTAGTGAACCCTGACCCAGATTCCATAGGACAGGGTTAGCCTTGAGCCAAACTATGTTTTTCCTACTCTCATACTGGTAACACTCTAGAGAGTGCTACAATTAGAAGAGTCTGAAATCAAGGCAAATTCAAGGAAATACATAAGTAGCATTAAAAAAACCACACTGAACAAAGTAAGGGTCCTTTCACACATGCATGTCCGCTTTCACGGACTCTGCTTGCTCAGGAGGGATGGATCCATTGATCCCCACTAAGCCAGTGGATGACAGATCCATCTCTGCTAACTGTGCAGAGACTGACCTGTCAGAGCCCCACTCTCCTCTATGGGGGATCGGATGAAAACGCATCCGCCTGTCCGTTTTCATCCGATCCGCCCGGCGGATGGAAAATAGGGTCATTGTCAGGTAAGTGGTTAAAATGAAAATCCACGCCATACAAAAAGTTCTTTTTAGTCTTACATAGGAGTGAAGAAGAATCCCCATTATGAAGATATCCCAGACAGGAAGAGTAATTTTTCTAACAGGAAAGGAACTAGCAATAAAATAATCTTTCTCATATAAGGCCCATTGATATTCCAGTGCAGTTTGTTGAAGAACTTGCGCATTAACGTAACACACATTACTTGATGGTACTTCCTCAGCCAAACGCACATACGTTTCAGCACACCACGTTGCGTCATGGTGGCTAATTTGCCAAAAAAGGTACATGCCCATTTTCTTGGGAATTTTGATGCATTGCCTGTCCATTTGTTTGAATGGGCTGCCTTACCACAATTCGGCCTCCCTTTAACTGGGCTATTACACCTGGGGGGTGGGAAGGTGTGCCAGATCATGTGACCACTGTGATTGGTTATCACAGTGGTCACAAGACCAGGAGCTGGTCCAGTTGGCTCCCAATCATTATTAGAATCCGAGCGCTGTCTTTGATGGCTCGTTCACTGTGCTGGGAGTGCGATGTCAGAAAAGAAATCTTTGCCCATGGACATGTGCGTGTGGCATGTAGGTGTTTCAGCCCACCCTCTTTATATATTTTTGATGACTTTTTTCTTAGGCTTCGGTTGAGCCGTGCTTTTGCTGCCAGCAAACCTCTGCACAAACACTGCACATCCCACAGTCCATAGGCCATCTGGACAATTTCTGGACAGTCTCACAGGGGTTGATTTATTAAAACTGTAGAGCAGTGGCAGCCCGGCCATACGGGGCCCCCTAATCCGTGTGCCGTGCCTCTAATCTACATGCAGGGCACCGGGTGCTTGGATTTCAATGTTTTGTTTTTTTTTAAGCACATGATTGGAGCCTGAGGCTCTAATTGGCTTCAAAAAAGGGTGGGCTCAGGGTGCAGAGCACTGCGCCTTGAGCCCACCCAGTTGTATGACCATTAATATTCGCTATTGTCTTCCTGATTGAAGTGAATTGAGTCTTCCTGAGTGAATTAATATTTGCTTTTGTCTTTCTGATTCTCCTCCTGGCAAATCAGGAAGCAGGTCCTGATGCCCGACTGGCCAGGGAGTCTTAAGACGTCTGGCCAATCAGGTCTCAGGACCCACTTTCTGTTCGGACGGGAGAAGAAGCTACAGCCTGGAGCGAGGAGCAGCTGGAGCGAGGAGAAGCAGGTCTACCCTAGATCCTCTTAATTTCCTAAGGTAAGGAGGACTTTGATTGCCACCTTCCCGTCCATTTCCCATGGGGGGTAGAGAGGTGAGCACCATATATGAGTGCCAAATCTGGTGCAGCTGTGCATGGCAGCCAATCAGCTTCTAACTTCAGCTTGTTCAATTAAACTTTGACAATAAAACCTGAAAGCAGATTGGTTTCTATGCAGAGCTGCTCCTGATTTTGCTCTCTCCAGTTTTGGTAAATGAACCCAACAGTCTTTGTCCCCACAGAGACTGAGCTACCCCTCATTAACATACAATGCAAGAGGGCAGTTTCTAAATGTTTAACCCTTTCTTAGGGCAGACAGTCTTCAAATCTAGCTTACAACTGATAATGAAGAACTGTGAGCACAGCACAGACAGCATTCACAACCTGCTTCCTGATTGGTTGGGAGGAGAATTAGTGTTACAATAGCGAATATTCATTCGCTATTGTCACACAACTGGGTGGGCTTCGGGCGCAGTGCTCTAATCATGTGCTTCAATCATGGCTCTAATCATGTGCTTCAAAAAAAAGCACCCCCCTCCCCAGTAGGAATCTATGCATCCGATGCCCTGCATGTAGATTAGGGGCCTGGACGCATAGATGGGAGGGCGGTGCCCATGCGCCCCCTAATGGACGGGCCCCGCCACTGCTCCACAGCCCTCTCCTAAACATCACAAGGCAGGCAGGGAGAGCATGGTGGGATTTTTAAGCAAGCAAAAAGCACGTAAAAAGGTAACCAGCAAATGGTAACCAGTTAATGGGAACATATATCAAATATAAAGTAGATGTTATCCCAATTTGGATGCAAAAATGGAAACACACTTTTAACAAAAACAACACCTAATATAGCTCCTTAGGAACGTTTTTTACCAGTTCACCGATAATGAATAGTAATAGGGATGAGCTTGGGTCTGGTCTGAACCCGGCAGTTAGCTGTCATTGCTGTGCCAATGAGTTTCAAGTGGCCGCACGCTGACATTGACTAAACCCCTTCCTGCCTAAGCCTTTTTCTGACAGTTAAAATCAGTATTTTTTGCTAGAAAATTACTTAGAACCCCTAAACATTATATATATTTCTTTAGCAGAGACCCTAGAGAATAAAATGGTAATCATTGCAATATTTTACACACAGTATATTTTGTCACACAGTATTTGTGCAGCGGTCTTTCAAACGCAATTTTTTGGAAGAAATACACTTTCATGAATTAAAAAAAAAACCGAAACAGTAAAGTTAGCCCAATTTTTTCGTATAATGTGAAAGATGTTACGCCGAGTAAATGGATGCCAAACATGTCATGCTTTAAAATTGCACACACTCGTGGAATGGCGACAAACTACGGTACTTAAAAATCTTAACTTAAAAATTTCTACAGGTCACCAGTTTAGAGTTACGGAGGAGGTCTAGTGCAAGAATGATTGCTCTCGCACTAACGATTGCGGCGATACCTCACACGTGTGGCTTGAACACTGTTTACATTTGCGGTTGCGACTTACAATATGCATTCGCTTCTGCGTGCAAGCACGGAGGGATAGGGCGCTTTAAATTTTTTTTCTTATTTATTTTATTTTATTTATTTTTACACTGTCCCTTTGAAAAATATTTTTTTGATCACTTTTATTGCTTCCAGAAAGAATGTAAACATCCCTTGTGACAGTAATAGCCAGTAACAGGTACTCTTTATGGTAGGGTTTTGGGGCACCCCAAATCCCTCCTTTGCACTTAAAAGTATTCAAAACACCAAGTTAACTCATGAGATGCACTGGACCTATACATCAACTTGAATGATGCTTAACAGTAATGAAAAGAGCAAGAAACAAGTGCACAGAGGGGTTAAGAACAGGTGATGTGGCACTGCTCAGTGGTATGCCGCACAACTACGGTAAGGTCTAAGGAGTTTGATGACAAACTGTGTAACTGAAGACTTGCTAGGTCTTGTGGTGCAGTGTTGGTGTGTTGGTAACTCTCTCACCAATGCAGCGCTTCAGTGGTGGGTTCCAGTGACAGAGGGGTCCCTTGTGGAACAATGGCTTGGGCTCTGGCTAACCCACTCTGTAGGGATGGGCGCAGATGATGGCTGGCGAACCCGCTCTGTAGGGCTGTGGGTGCAGATGAGTAGGCTAGTGGGTGAGTACCCTGGGGCTCAGCACTCTCAATAAGTTCCTGATAGAGACTGGCCTCAGTACCACGGCAGGAAAGCATGAACACGTGTAGCCATGTGCTCCCTTGGGAGTGGCTGGTAGTTGTGGTTCACCTTATAGCTGCCCTCAATCCCACCATATCTCACACATCCAAAGTCACTGAACTGGCCGGCTCTTGTTTTTGTTTGTTTTATTTAGAGGATTTAACCTGGATAGGGAAAAGGGTGACTGTGGAATGCCCAAAGAATTGGTTACAGGACCTCCTATATACACGACCATATATACACTCTACTTCCTCCAGCACATCTTTTCTGCAGACTATTGCTCCTTCACTTCTCTCCAGCACATCTCTTGCAGACTATTTCTCCTTCACTTCTCTCCAGCACATCACTCAGTTCCGGACCTGAAGGGAAATTTATCAGGCTCACATAACTCCTTTCTCTTCACCGCAGCTAGCACATGGCGAGGCCTGCAAATTGTCAGCAGGGCCTCCGGACCACCCGTTACAGGCCAGGGTCTTGGACCCCTCAAAGTGTAGCTTAGAACGTTGGTGCTAGCCGGGTCTTTGATGGACTACAACTCCCAGCCCATCCCTCATCCAGGTCCCACCGACCTGCTTTCCACACAGTGACACTCCTTCCCCTGACTGGCTGCCAAGGCTTCTGCACACTGTCCACTATTCCTCTCTCTGACTGTTCCAACCTTTCTCTTCCCTCCCCCCTGCTGGCAGACTGCTGTATTTAAGGAGGCCTGTCCCCTGCCACTCCAGACTGTAGATTGGTCAGGGCTCCTTGTCATACATCAGAAAGTGACACCTCCTCATCCATCCCCCTCTCCAGAACCTTCTCTGCTCAAAGGGGAGGAAACTCCAAGGGGTGTTCCTTCCTTCTGTCTCCAGCCACTCCCTGAGTCACTCCCCAGCTCAGATCAAAACACTCAGGCCTCCACTTACAGTCAGACCCGACTAAATTTTGCCTCTCCTAGCAAAAACTCACTGCAAAAAGCACCTATCACTATGGGTGCACTACACACGTATGAACAATTAAAACCAACATGTGTCAAAGAGTACCCCAAACTTTGCTACACACAGAATCTCTGTCCAACTCCTTTTGGCAAACACCTGAATGTACAGATTGCCAGTCCGAGCCAAAGGTAGATATTACTGCCAAACAAGCCTACTTTGTCTCTCTCCTTAATACCTTGTCATCCAGTCCCCGTCGGCTCTTCTCAACCTTTAACTCTCTGCTTTGTCCCCCTCTACCCACTAACTTACTCACTGCCCAAGAGATCGCCAATCACTTCAAAGACAAGATTGATGCAGTACGCCACAGTGCGTACATCTTCCCCATCCAACATACTTTGCCTAACAGCACAGTCAACACTGTCCTCCTTTGAACTGGCTACTACTGAAGAGTTTACGGAACTTTTTTTCAGATGCCCACCTAACCAATTGTCCCCTGGATCCTGTTCCCTCACTTCTACTATGGTCACCCTCTTATTCTATCCTATGCTCCCTCACTCACATCTTCAATCTCTCTCTCTAGTGGCACCTTACCCTCCCCTCTAAAACTTGCACAGATCATTCCCGTTCTTAAAAAGCCCTCACTGGACCCCACCAACCTGAACAACTTAAGACCCATCTCATTGCTCCCATTCACTTCTGAATTTGAACAATTTAAACCAACAAGTGTTGGAGATCCTAAATTTTGCTACCCATAGAACCCCCATCCAACTTTTTTTGGCAAGCACCAAACTGTACAGATTGCCAGCCAGAACTAGAAGGTCAGTATTAAAGGAGCCTGGTTTTATTCTGGTGTCTTCACCTAGGAGTGGCTTACAGGTCCCATAGTACGAGCTCAACGAGTTCCTGATGGAGACTGGTGTCAGCACCATGGCAGCAAGGAAGGAACACATATGAACAATTAAAATCTACAAGTGTCAAAAGAGAGTCCAAACTGTCTTTCTAGACATAGAACCTCTATTTAACTGTTTTTTGCAATCACCTGAGTGTACAGATTGCCAGTCCGGGCTGGAAGGTCGATATTACAGGAGCCTGTCTGTTCAATTCTCACAAGTGTAACAAGTGATATCTTGTGCTTTCATTTCACCGACTGATTACATTCAGCCAGATCAGCCAATTTTGTTGCCTGGCTGCGTCTGCCCATCTAAATTGAACGGCTTGCCAAGTCTCGTTCTGCAAGAATGAATTGGATTCATTGCCATCTCTCTCGGGGTGGGGGGGGGGGGGTGAATGAGACATTGGGGGGAGGGGGGAGACAGGAGTTATTATGAATTACATGAGGCTAGAATAGGGTCACCGCTCCATTAACAATCAGAAGACGCTTCTCTGGAGAAAAGAAGCAACACAGGGGCCCTGGGGTCCAACCTTACCTCTGTCACGCATTCCTGCCATTCATTAAATGTAATCCCCATTTGATTGTGTTTTGTTGTGTGTAAACAAGACTGGAGTAATGATAAGTTTATCAATCAGAGATCGCCATGGACATCTCTAATATAGACCTGTTATGTTATTTAAGACTAGGGAAAATAATGAAAAAAAAAAAAAAATAGCTTGGGTAACTAATGAAAAAAACCCTCAGTAAAACAGAGCTAACTTAATTTCCTAGCTGGAGGACATCCAACATCATCTAACCCTTTCCTACCAAGCCCTGTCACCTATAGGCTCCCATGGCCCATCTGTTGTAGGCACTCCATCCTTTCCCCTATTGCAGCCCTACTCTGGCCTAAGGGAGCTGCTGGATTACCTCCTCACTGCCTGATTTAACCCTATAAATGCCACACCACTGCTCCGCAGCCGTGTGCATTGCATGCCGGTGGTGGGGGCTGGAGTAGCATAGGGGAGCAGGAGAGCAGCAGAGAGGCTACATCAAAGGCTCTTTAAATCCACTGGTGTCGGTGAGTGATGGCCCCTGGGAGTTGGATGAGAAGGCTGAGGCTGTCTGGGAGAGGACAGTGGACGGTCTGTAGAAGTCAGAGAAGCCAAGCAGGGGAAGGAGGGCCACTGGATAGTGAGGCAAGCCGGAGGGGCCTGGAAGATGGATGGGCTGGGAGTTGTAGTTCATCAATAAGCACCCAGCTAGCACCAACGTACTTAGCCACACAACTGAGGGTCCATGGCTTCACAAACGGGAGCCTGTGACCCTTACCCACAACGGGTGGTCCAGAGGCTCTGCTAACAGTAAGAGCAGGCCTCACCATGTGCTAGCTGTGGTGGAAGAGGAAGTGTCATGGAGGTCTGATAAATCTCCCTTCATACCGGTAACAGCAAGTAGTGTGCAGGAGAGAGGAAGGAGAAGAGTAACGGTCAGCAAGTGTATGTGCTGGAGGAAGAAGGAGTGTTTATACGGCGGTGTATATAGAAGGTCCCGTGATTGATTCTTAGGCATCCCACAGTCCTCCTTATCCCCATCTAAGTTTAACCCCTAAATAAAACAGCAAAAAAACTAAATACTGGTCTGTTCAGTGACTACGGGTGTGTGGAAATTGTGTGATTGAGGGCAGTGGGCAGGTGGACCACAACTACCAACCACCCCAAGGGGGCACATGGCTACAATAATAATAATATTAATAGAAAAAAATGAAAGCACCTTCGTCCCCCTGTAATTACGCGCAAAGTATACCTTACTACAACACGCATATGTAAACGGTGATTGCCCCACACATGTGAGATATTGTCACAAACGTCAAAGCAAGAGCAATAATTCTAGCACCAGACCTCCTGTGCAATGCTAAACTGGTAACCTGTAAAGGCGTTTAAAGCAACACCTATGGAGAATTTGCCGCCATTCCATGGGCAGACACAATTTTAAGGCGTGATATGTTAGGTATCTATTTACTCATAAAATCATCTTTCACATTGTATGAAAATATTGGGGGTAAATATTGTGTTTTGTTTTTTTTAATTCATCAAAGTGTATTTTTTTTAAAATTGCATTTGAAAAAACGCTGCGCCATGTAACATAAAATATTGTAACACCTACCATTTTATTCTATAGGGCCTCTGCTAATATATACATATATATATATATATATATATATATATAATGTTTGGGTGTTCTAAGTCATTTTCTAGCAAATAAAAGTAGATTTTTACATATAAGAGCGTATTGTCAGAAATGGCCCGGAAACAAAGTAGTTAAAAAACAAATGCTTCATTAATAATAAGTATCAAATCGCTAAATCTGGAAGCAAAATCAAATGACATTTCTGTCTCAAAGCACCCAGATACTACAACTTTCCCAAAATTCATTTGATTTCTCTTTTCTTAAAACAGCCAATCAGAATTTCTGTCCTCTTCTCCCATTCTGTACTCCAAATATCAAAGGAAGTACGTGATTGGTCACTACAGACAACAGGTCAGGAGGCACAGAGATGCACAAGGCCCTGCGCAAGACTGTTGGACCAATAATCTCTGCCTCTTACACCTTCAGACGTCTTTGCGTCTCAGGCCGGGGCTCGGACTGCATTGAAAGGATTATGAGAGCGAAGCCCAGCGTTAAGGAATCTCATGAGGCGCTTTATTTGGGTCTCAAGGCTTAGCGTACGCCTTTTATCCTCCCTGGCAGATGCTCCCCTCTGCTGTGTGTGCAGTATGGCACAGGATTCGCGCCATCTGCTTGAGACGTTTCAGTGGAGAAATCCCAATAACTGACAATATGCAGCGACATTTGCAGACCGTTCTGTCATACAAGATGCAGTGTATGTTTAGAAGGATTAATCTTTTCCTCTCTTAACCCAATTTGCTCTGCAAGACATTATTCAAGGACAAACAGCAAACTTTTGTGTTGTTGGGAAATGAGAGCACAGTGCATGCTGGGAGTGATAACTCAAGATCATCCAGAGCAGCCATTGTCAACCAGGGTTCTATGGAGCCCTAGGGTTCCTCAAGAGGGACCTAGAAGTTCCTTGAGCTATAGCTGATTGACCTCTCGTTGGATGGTGCTTGTATAATTTCAGGGTCAGTGCTACTTGACAGAGCCTGCTGAATAAACCCAATGGTTGATGTTATTGGATGCTAGGAAAGGTGGCATTTTGACCACTAATGTAAAGGCGGTATTCTTCCTACTAGCCACCAATATAAGGGACATTTTTCCCACTGACCATTAATGGATTGGTGGCCATCTTAGTCTGGCCATGCATGTTCAATTTTCTTGTACAGTTTTTCTTTAGATTTACCTTAAACTGTGTAGTACAAGGGCCTGCCTAATTGAATAGAATTGATAGTTGTTTAGTTTTGACCTCATAATATATGGCTTTTGGTAAATCTAAAGGAAAATTGAACATGTATGGCCGGCCTTAGTGAGTGTTCCTCCTAGGCATAATTAAAGTGATGGTGTGCTGACCCCATGCTGGAGAAGAGAGCTATAACAAGAGATTGCCATCCACATTGTGAGGCCACTATATCTGTTATGTGCTGTTTGTTACTTTCTTATGCAGCTTAGGAGCTGGTGAGTGTGCATGGTGGCGGTGTTTATACACACATGGTGATGCACGCTGCTTCGTTGGTGGAAGACTGAAAATGCTCACAACTGGCCAACAGATTGTACTTAGACTAATGGAAACACATGTTTAAAGTGGGCTGTTATATGAAGCACTTTTGATATCTGGCACTTTAAAGCGGTAGTAAACCCATGCATTTAACAGGTTAAAAACCAGTCACATTTCCGGCATGTGCCGGAAATGTAACACTCCCATTGGTTGTGTTCTAAACCATACTGTCAAACCATCCAATGGCTGGTGTCATAGCTGATCACATGTGCAGTTGTAGATTAAACAGAGGCCAAGATGGCAGCTTCCTTGGCTGAAAATGATAGGAGGGTTTACTACCACTTTAAATTTGAGGACTATTATATGGTGCACTTTCTATTTGTTTTTTACACATGCATTCTAACGAAGTATATTTCATTGGCGCAGCATTTTGAGGAAAGTCCCCTTGTAGATTTTAACCAAAACAAGTGTCACGACTGGAAGATTTCCCATCACATCCTGATTTAGTTGTAGCACCCCTTCACCCCCTGGAGGCAGTTAGGGACCATCATGTGGCCTAGTGGGCTGAGATTGCATCTCAGAGTTGGATTCTTGACTGTTAGTTGAGTGTGAAGAAATGAGCATGGTCATTTTTGAAAGGGTTAGCAGGTTTTATTAGATCTGCAAAACCATTGGGGGAGAAGGATTAGAGCACAGGATACACAAAATGAGCAGAAACAGATTATGCCTCTACTTATAGTCATACAAAAAAAGGACCTTTAACCACTTGCCGACCGTGCTATAGCCGAATGGCAGCTACAGTGTGGTGGTCTAGTTCTGGGATGGCATCAATGGTCGTCCTCCCAGAACCAAGCCCCCTCGTGCGGTGTACATTGTGTGCATTCTGTGATTAGGGTAAAGGGCAAATCACAACTGATCACATGTAAACAAACGTGCCGTTTATGGGCATTTCTTTCCTCCCAGGCTGTGTCTTGTGGGAAGAAGAGAGAGCCATTAACCGGCAAGGCTGTCATGACACATCGTTAACATTGATTATCAGTGCAGCCCCATCTGTGCCAATTAGTTCATCCTATCAGTGCCAATCATTGCAGCCTAACAGTGCCCATCAATTCTGCCTATCAGTGCCTCCTCATCAGTTCCCATTGGTGTCGCCTATCAGTGCCCATCAGTGTCGCCTATCAGTGCCCATCAGTGTCGCCTATCAGTGCTCATCAGTTTTGCCTATCAGTGCCCATCAGTGTCGCTTATCAGTGCCCATCAGTGCCACCTATTAGTGCAGCCGTATCAGTGCCACCTATCAGTGGAGCCTTATCAGTGCTGCCTCATCAGTGGCCATTAGTGCAGCCTCATCAGTGCACATCAGTGAAGAAGAAAAATTACTTATTTGCAAAATGTTATAACATGGACTAAGAAAAGGTTTTTTTTTCTTTTTCTAAATTGTCAGTTTTTTTTTGTTTGTTTACTAAAAAATTAAAAAAAAAAACCCAGTGGTGATTAAACACCAAAAGAAAGCTCTATTTGTGTGAAAAAAAAATAATAAAAATGTCATATGAGTACAGTGTTGCATGACTGTGCAATTGTCGTTCAAAGTGTGACAGTGCTGAAAACTGAAAATTGGCCTGGGTAGGAGGGGGTAGGCAAGTGGTTAAGCCAGACTAGCATTCTGTATCCTTCTGACTGTAGGGCAGTTGCAACACATCAGTCCTCTGGATGAGCCACCAAACTTCCTGCATTGTTCAAGCATTCACTTTGCCCTTCAGGGTCACTCTCTGGCAGACAAAGGGGTTGATTTACTAAAAGCAAATGTGCAGTTGCCCTCTGCAAGTGCAGTTGCTCCAGAGCTTAGTAAATGAGGAAAGGCTTCACTTTGCAAAGAATATCCAATCACGTGCAAGGAAAATGAAAAAAAAAAAACCCTGCATTTTTGCTTGCACATGATTGGATGATGGAAGTGAGCAGAGATTATGCTCGTTTACTAAGCTCTGGAGCAACTGCACTTTGCAAAGTGCACAGTCTGTTTGCCCCAAAATTCCTCCCTTTTGCTCCTATCCAGGTTCCAGCTTCACCTCTCTCGAGTATATTGTATAGCCTACAGAACAACTGAACACACATCCTCCCCAGGCAAAGCCTGGAAGACAAGAGAGCTTTCGGGAGATTCCCCACAATACTTATACCCCCCCTCATAGGCGTGCGTACAGGGTGTGCCAGGTGTGCCTGGACACACCCTAATCACCCCGTGCTGCACAGATTTCCCCTGCTGCTTAGCTGCAGAGAAGGGGACTGGGGAATCTCTGTCACAAAAGTGAGACTTCAGGGGTCTGTTTAGCTCCCTGATATTTCAGCAAAGTCCCCAATGGGGCTCCTAAAAAAATTGTAAAAAAAAATAATAAAAAGTATTGTAAAAAAAAATGTAACTTTTTAAAAAATGTAATTGTAAAAAAGTAATAATAAAAATAATAAAAAAATAAACGAATAACACTGCTCTTCTGACACTGTCCATTGCCCTACTGATATATATATATATACTGTATGAGCTTTGGGGTGCACACCCTAATTCAATAGGCTGCGCGCACCTATGCCCACCTCCAACATGCACCACATGCAACAAACCTTCTAGTATGTGGCCAAGGAGTCATAAATATTCATACCTCGGGCTATCGGATCTTCTTACACTATTGCCAGGGACATTCCCCAACAGCAGGCTAAAGCAAACAATACCCTGAACTTAGGGGAAAACCTGCAGAAAACAGAACTACTAGAGCAGCACTACATTTTACAATAGGGGCACCCCTGAGTAATCTAGAATTGAAGCACCACCTTGTAATGTTCAAGTCCAGGTATAAGTTTAGGTCAATGACAAACTGTTTACAAAGCCAAGGCGTTTCAGGGGCTGCATTTTCACCCCCTCCATCAGAGCTTGTATGCATGCAGACTAGACAATCAATGTACAGTTGGGTGGTGTTCTGACAGCGAGTCCATTAGCAGCCGGTTGGTGTTATAACCTATCATAAAACCCAACTATACATTGATTTTTGAGTCCGCATACATTGTTTCAATTTCAAGCTCTGAGTGGGTGAAATTATAGCCCCAAAACACCTTGGCTTTGTAAATACTTTGTTATTGGAAGGGTACATGCATACAGTCATAGTGAAATTATTGATCGTCTAAGTAGGATCTTGCTGACAGAAACGCAACAAATGGTCATTAACCACTGGACCTCTGGAAGGTTTTACCCCCTTCATGACCAAGTTATTTTTTGCTGTTCAGCACTGTGCTACTTTAACTGGCAATTGCTCAGTCATGCAACACTGTACCGAAATACAATTGATATGATTTTTTCCACACAAATAGAGCTTTCTTTTGGCAGTATTTGATTACCACTAGGTTTTTCTTTCTTTACTATATACACAAATATATATATATACTTTTTTTTAAACCCAATATTTTTTAGTTCCTGTTATAAAACATATCCAAAAAATCAAATGTATTCATAAATTTAGGCTAAAATGTATCCTGCTACACGTCTTTGGTAAAAACGCGGTAGCTCCTAAACGCTGCTAAAAGCCTATGTGTACATGGACACATAGGCTTTTATGGAGTTGAGTTTAGGAGCTTTGGCAAAAAAATGGCAAAAGCTCCTAAACTCAAGTTTAGGTGCTGCCAGGAGCTGCTAGTGTGGATGAAGCCTTATAGTGTGTCTGTGATAGTGTGGTGGGCAATCTGGCGCTAATTGACACTGGCTGGGAGGGACAATAACTGACTAACTGACATTGACTTCTCTGATGACACTATTACAGTGATCAGTGCTAATACAGTACACTGACACTGTATTAATGGCACTAGTGGGACACAGGGGTGATCAGATGGCCAAACAAGGGGTAACCTATGTACGTAACAAGTATATGTGTTTTGCTTTTACTCACAGAATTTGGCTGTCTATTCGCCCTGAACTCAGAGTTGATTTCAGGGAGAGGAAACAGCCAGATCGCTGTACCGTGTTCAAAGTTCTGTGTATTTGTAAACACAGAACTCTGTGCTGCGATTGGCCACAGCTAATCAGCAGGTATACAGTCAAAATCATTGGCTGTAACCTGCTTGCAAAATCGTGCTGTGTCCAACCACAGCACAGATCTGCAGGGGACGCCAAAAAAGAGGAAGTACATGGCGATGTACCAGTACTGTTAGTGGGCGGGAAGAGGTTAAATTAATGTGATTCTGTTTACATCTCTATAGACATGTAAATATCCCTACAGGGTATAGAAGTGTACATTTCTACTTCCATTCCATTCAAACTATACATGTGCATGCAATTATATGCCTGCGCACATAAATTACTGACCTTGGGAACAGATTTTACTATTTTGATTTTACAGAAATTTGCCAATCTTTAGGCCCTTTGTGCATGGGTCCATAGAAAACGATAGAACTGAATTCAGATACGTTAAAAATTCTGTGATTCTGCTGGTGGGGCACTTCACTTCCAGATTCACTCATCCCTATCACAATCCAGGGTGATCATGGAAATCCAACGGTGGGCAGAAGCAATCAGCCCAACAGACCAAATATCCATATTAATAATACTACCCCACTATTTGATAATAAAAATAATACAAAATAAATATATAAAAAAAACTTTCTCAATGAATAAACCTGACAGAGATTCTAACCCTTTTCTACAAAAGCCAAAATGAAAAAATTGACTTTAGATACATTTTAAAGTGGAGCTAAATTCTCACAATTAACATTGGCTGTTTTTAATCCGTATGCATTAGTAAATAGATAGGAAGGTTTATTATGTTTGTTTTTAAATTGTTTTTTTTTTTACATTTCTTCAGTTGCTTCCTGGTTTCTGGCCTAGGCCAAAATGATGTCATACATCGCAGGAGTCTTCCTTTTTTTTTATTTCATCTGGAGGAGGGGCTTTCTCAGCTAAGCATACCTTCCTGTCTTCATGCCTGAATTAAGGGCAGATGGATTCCAGGAATTAAAGTGGACGTAAACCCTCACATATACCCAGTGAAGAGAACATGGGCGTCCGCAGAACTTTTTCCAGGGGGGGGGGGGGGGGCA